>WBMW01000972.1:4335632-4393658 GCA_013396635.1 Penelope pileata
GATATCGCAGTAAGCTCAGAATAAAGTTTTTCTGGACAGCCATCAGCTTAGCTCCAGCAAAAAAAAAATCCACACAAACTGTACACAATTTTTTTTTAATATATATCTACAGCTCTAAAATATAGTAGAATCGCCTTTAAAAAGCAAGAGAAAGTTTCTTTTAAAAAAATCTTTTTTTCCTTTTAATGTACAGAAATCAGAAATCTTTACATAGAAGAAAATAATTTTTAAAGGCTGACAGTGAAATCCCTGCCTCCATCCTGGGCACATTTAAAGCTGTCCTTTAGCAGACTTCTTCACACCATTTCCAGCCAGAACGCAGAGCAATGCCATCAAGATTTGTTGTGACTTGCTCCTCTAATTTCTGGTTTAAAGTCAGATTTTACGTTTGTTTAATTACCCCCGTGCTGAGAAACAGGACACAAGAACCTGAAATCAAGGGTCTTCCTTACATGTAATGAAAGTTTAAACCAACAAACGTAAATAATTCAGCGCTCCTAAGCTGCTCAAATCTGATCCTCAAATTCATGCATAATTCAGGGGTCACAACAACTGGCCTAGAGGCTGTTACCAAGCCAACTTTTCCTACCAAACTTGAACTCGTTTATCAAAGCCAAGTTCTACCTTTCATCGCCGTGTGAAAGAATGAAACTTAAGTTTCTTCGTTCTAAAGAACACCTAGTTGTTTTGAAAATCTTTTTAACCACAAAATACAAAACAGACAGGCGTAGGAGCAACCAGGGTCCCGGTGGTTTTAAGGTGCCCCAACTCTTCCCAGCTCCCAGCAGCAGATGCTGCAGCACTGAGCGTGCCTTTGTGCCGCTCTGCCTGACGCTGCGAGCACGCTGCTGCTCCGCTCAACGCGCCGAGCGAGCACCACCACGGAGCCCAGTGCAAGCCCCAACAGCTAAAATACCAAGGCTGGGGCAGCAGCAAAAGCCTGAAATAGCAGCCTGATGTAGCAACTCACACCGCAGATATGTGAAAGGAGGCTGTAGGAGAAAAATACCTTCTGTAGAGCTGCACAGCTCCGGTGACTTACAGCTCTGCGCTTAGAAGAACTCTGTTCACATTGCTGCTCAGACAGCTCTTAGTCTCTGCTTTTTAAAATTAAACACGCTGTCAAATGCATTTCTGTATATATGTTCTACTGGTACGTGCAATTTCAGAGCACGACTACGTGTGCTCAGATAACACCTTTGTCTGCGGCGTGCAGAAAACAACGGCACGCACAAGCACAAAGCTGCACGCTTGCTGCAATCACAAACGTTTCCTGAGGATCCATTTATAAGCATTAATCCAGAATCTAACATGTGCAAAGGCACCAGCCTCCAAGGAAAAAGGGCCACAGTGCCAGAGAAATACAAACTAAAATAATAACACTTATCTAACACGGCTGCTTATGGCACACAGTCACTCATTCCTGCTGGAGAAGGATCACAAGGGCACATCACAAGCCATTCCTTGCCTAAATACCATCACGAAATGCTATGCTATAAAGGTTGGGAGGATTAGCACAAAAGGTCCCAATCCAAGACAAATGTCTCCTTCATAGTTGAGTTCACAGCAGCACGGCTGCTCAGTCAGGCCTGCGGCCCCCACTGCCCGCACGGACCCGCTGCCCAAACACACTGGGTGCTCCCGAGGCCCCGGCGATACCAGCAGTTTTTCAGGGGGGATTTTAATTTCAAACACTGAAAGATCACCCAGCAGCTCCTCCTTCAAATGTGAGCGCTTTCTGAAACAACTTATACAAGAGGAATTAGGAATTTGCCAACTTGGCAGGGTCTGCACTCGGCTTCTTCCCCTCCCCTCCAGCCTCTCACCTTTCCGCAAGCAAAAAATGCAAGACATGTAACAACAACAAAAACCCTATTTTTTAAGTATTTTGTCTCTCCAAATGCTTTCCACAGCTAATTTAATCACATTTACAGAAATCACCTTAAAAAACAAACAGACAGAAACAAATTTATTAGCATGCACTAACACACGTTGGGTTTTGCTGTCCCAATAAAACTAGAGGGGATTTTTAAGCAAGCCGTAAGTACGAGGGAGAGAAAAACACGCCATTCAGATTTCTCAGGATACTTTGGAATTTAAATAGTCCTCTCTAATGATTCTGCTGTTTCCCATGTTGCAGGAAGCCCACATTTCAGAAACCACCTGGGCTGTCTTTATCTTTCCCTAACGCCATTTTCTCCAGGCACTGGATCTGAAAGGTAGCAGACCGCAGTATGGGCTGCTAAGATTTCGAAAGGGGAGCGGGCTGGATTTTAGTGCAGAACACTTCAGTCTCACCGGGATGGTAATTTCTTTACTCCCCCTACTGGCATAATATAAAAGCAAGGAGAGAAAAATCTGAGGGGTGTTCCAGCTCGTAAAACATAATGAGAAAATATTTTGTGTAACCTCGAAATAATTGCTCAGACAACTTGGCAAAACACTAATCCCAATCCTGGGGATTTTTGAGCCACCAGCAAATTTTTGGCAGATTTCTTTGTTGTAAAAATCAACTGAACACCTCAAAACCAACATTCTGGACCACTTTGCTGTACAATTACTATCAAGCAGTTCCGTCATCTGTCACTGCTCAGATCAAAACAGATCACTCCCCAAAACATATTATGTGGCGAGTAAGACTCTGGGAGTGATCTATGGAATATAACTCTGCATGATTACCATGGGAGTACAGAAACGAGCAAAAACATCCTGAGCTTAACGAGTTGCTACTTAAATGTTAGACAGCGCTCTGTGAACCATTTTATATTAAAATTGGATAGTTCTAAACATCACACATACAAGAAGCATTGTTTGACACAGTGCCATTTTGATGATAAATTGCAATCTACAGCTCAAATAATTCTACCCAGGGATTAACATTTCAGAGGCTGAGCCAGAGATTATGTGTGTGGATCTTGAATTTCATCATCTCCCTTCGGCACAATAGCTTATTCTTCCTTTTTTCATCTATTCTCTCATGAAGGGTCAGGAAAGCTTAGCCTTGCTGTTTCATTCATTTCATCTCTACATTAACCAGATACCTTGCAGTCTTTAGTTCTTACGTGTTATTCCATTACAAATACTACAGCCACGCTGCACCATGCTACTGCTAATGAGGTATGTACCAAATCAAAGGGTGCCATCAAGTGGTTGCAGCACACTAACAGCATTATGCAAAGTTAGCGCTCTGCAAGGGGCTTCGCCACGACTGGATACAGAGGGTGGACTCAACTCTTATCATTTAAGGCTTTCAGGAAATGTCAGCTGCTGAAGGGCTGGTCCCACGCCATTTCATTTCTTTCCTTTTAAGCTCCAAGGCTTGGCCAAGCAGCCAGGAGTCCTACTCACACTGCGAGGGTCAGCGGGCACCAGGACTGTCACGGCCGCCATGTGCTCAGCATCTCATCGGCGTGCGCCCAAGGACACAGTAAGAAGAGCCTCACGGGCCTCTGAAAAGCCTCCCAGCCAGCACTGAACCAAGAAAGGCACTGCAGGGTGAGGGTTTCTCGGCAGATCACCAGAGAACAAATACAATTACTTGTGCCACCACCAGTTTCAAATCGAACTGGACACCTGTTGATCTACCCTCAGACAGTACCTGAAGACAATGCGAGAGCTCTTTCCTGCAACGGTTCTGATTAACATCTTTCATAGCACTCAGCAACTGGAAGTAAAGACAACTTGAAAGATCATGCTGACACCAGTGCTTGACCTGACACAGATAACTGGCCTTCCCAGATGAAATACTCTAAAGTCAAAACCACTTCATATTTGACCACATTCATCTAATGCACGTAACTATATCACAGCTCTAACTCACAGTCCATTGCTTCAACAACTCACCTTTGCCTGGCAAGAAAAGACAAAAGCCAAGCAAACAACCAAAAAGCAATACACAAAACCACTTTGCAAGGAATTCAGACAAGAAAGAGGGACCCAGATTTTTTCAATGAAAAGAATGGTGTCATTCTAAAAAACATGGCAACTGTATGACTGTATTAAAAAGGTTTTGCACATGCCAGGGGACACAGAATAGTCTAGTGTGGTAGTGATGACACTGACTTAAGGTTATGCAGTTGTGCCTCACCAGATCACGGCCATCAACATCACCACTTACAGAAATTCAGCTCTCACTTAAAATAACACCTTTCAGTTTGCAGTTGCAATGAAAATAACAAGTAGACGTGATTCAAATGCAACTGATGAAGACAGAAGTAATTTTCTTCATTTCTGAAAGGGTTTGGCTGCAAAGCATGAAAAGCTGAACAGTCATGACCACACCAGCACAACCACTGCCTATTTGAGGATGCAAATTCAAGCATATTTTTCCTGCAGTAGTGACAGGGAAGGCTCCACTCTACAGAAATGCTCAAGATGCAAACTCAGTCTGAGACTCTTCCCATCCTCCCAAAAACTAGCAGCAACATCGCTACATCTGGTCTGTCTACAGCACCTTCTGCCAGCTCAGGCAACCACTCATAATTTGGGATGCCTACCACAGCCACTCTAAGGAAGTATATGGTTATCATGCCCATGTGTTAAGACCAATAATGAATTTTCATCAACTGTGAGGCAACACTCACATGTGGTAGACCAAAGACCATTGGAATTTGTAATGCAGGAAGAGGTCAACCCTTAAAATTCCCCATGTTCTCCCTCACAGCCAGATTTCAAACTTACCATGTTCCCCTTTGCACTTGGGTGCTTTTGGCGATCTGCCAAATTCCTGATTCTGCAACACAGAACCTTCACAGGAAATCTGTGGGCAAACTTCTAGAGGATTAACTAAAGGTAGGAGAAAAAAACATCGAAAAAGTACCAAGAATCAAGTGAAAAGATGCTAAACCACTTCCTGAAGTATTTCACAACATGTAAGAATTACAGAAACAGAAAATAAAGTTTAAAAAAAGAAAGAGCTCAGCTTCCATGAAGTAGCAGAGTTGCTTCATCTGTAGGGAAGACTGCAGAGAAGGGATGCAGATGGTGGTTATGGAACAGGTTGCATTAAAGCCAGAACTATAAGTATTTCACTAAATCCAGCTGAAATACCCAAACTATTCCAAAGACCTCAAACATCCTGTTACCCTTCCTCTACAGTATCCATGCTCATCATTTATGCAGCCCATTTAATACCTTAAATCCTTCCTAATAAGTAAGTTTCTTGGTTGTAAGATATAATTAAATTTATATAACATGAATTATAACTAATTATAGTGAAGATTTATACTGATGATTCATGGAACAACAAGCACATATTTTATACCAATTCTTTGCTGACAGATTTTTAGGGTTATTCTTCAAATAGTCCATTTTGTCCTTTCATTGACAAATATATAGACACAGGCCTCCCAAACTCATTACGTTCCTTCCTTCGGCTGCTCCTGAAAGCATGCACCCAATGCTTCCGTCTTGCAGGGATTTGGCACTTAGCCGGAGCTACTTCCTCAAGAATGTTTCCTTTGTTCTCATTCCACTTTGGGCCACTGACTGTTCGTTCCCTCTGCTGTTGCCTTCCCTGCTGCCCGTGCTACCTGACTGTATATTCTCCTGCAGCCTCACCTTTTAATTGCAAACAACAGCTCTTAACGCACCAACAGTAGTCATGTCAATAACTCTTCACATAATTTCCAACATTGCTTCTGGAAACTAAAAAGTTTGTTCATTTATAGTAGGCAAAGCCCTCAGAGTCAGGCCTGACAGCTACCTATTTCAGACTGCACCATGGGGTATTAACACAGCCTGCCATGCTCCTGCTAGTGTTCTCAGTTCTGGTCTACAGGAAGCACAACACAAGAGGAGACGTTACTATGTAAATGCACAGAGAAACACCCAATTGTATCACCTTCAGGCTTTAAATTAATCATACCTCATATATTATCATGTATTACTTTTCAAACCACTGGAAAATATAAGAAACATTGCTCAAAGACAGACCACTGTGCTCAGAATTACAAATGTTGAGCTCAGGGTTGCAATGTCGCATGGGTCACAAATTTGGCAGGACTTCAGTTTAACCTTAAATTTAAGCTAGTATGTGATATCACAAAAAATAGCAAACAAACAGTTACAAAATATCATTTTACAGCACTTTATTTAATGCCATTTTATTCACACCAGACTGGCGTCCAGTTGCCACCACTTCCAAGCTAACCCAGAAGTTGACATACACTGCCTGTCAAAATTCGTGACACAGTGTGACCCACCTACAGATAATGCAAAACAAGGAGAAAGGAGGAATTTCCCATGAAAAGGCAATATGATGGTGCAGCATCAATTCATAATGAAGAATACGCTGAGAGGATGAAAAAAAACCTGAATGGAACGGCATCAATTAAGTTATGGCGGTCAATTAATTTCCATTATATTAAACTCTATTAAGACAGCTAATAACCAAAGATAAGAGGCTGAAGGCAACAACACTCAGTGCTATTACACTGCCAGATGGTTTTCCTAATAACAAAGGTTTTCAGGAACTCAGAGCTCTTATTTCTCTGTCAGCGAGCTACTGTACTGCTGGTGGCCGCTATTTCCTAATAACATGCCGTGCATTATATTACAACTCCTTGCATGTACAATCCTGTCCGCTCACTTAATGCAGAGCTACACTTTACACAAAAATGGATACATTCTTTTTTTTGACACATATTCCTGTACTTTGAGCACACGCAATTGCAAAGCATTATCTCAAATCAACCAACATATTCAGTTGGATTCCCAGTTATCTGCCTTTGAAGGTGACTTATGTCAAAAACATTTTTCATTAAACATGTTGCCATTTTCCCCATTTTCCACACTGAATATTTTGTATTTCATGGCTGCAACATAAGCTGTTTCAACGCTGTATGGCTACTGGGTCAAAAATGAGATTTACCCATCATAACGTCGCCCCAGACAGTGGCATTTTAAATAATGACATTCTGAACTGCATCAAGAGCAAACACGTACCCGTGACCATATGTAAAGGTGAAAACACACTTGAACGTATAAAAACAGAAAGACGTGGCAAGCTGAACAAGCTTAAAAGTAAATACTTTTCTATTAAAAGGCAAGTTGGTCAGCTCAGCTAACGTCTAGAGTATGATTAGAACCCCACTGTAAAACAATTACCAAGACACTATTCTGTATTTGATGTCTGAAAGAGAAAAGACCTCATGCAGACTCTGTGTGCGCTGGCAAGTATATTTTACTGCTGATTTTCTATGAATAAACATATGCTAAGAGTGGCTGAAACACACTGCTGGTTTTAAACATGCTTAATGTAGTATTAGGGGTTCGTTTCCAAAGCTGTCTGCCTCGTTTATCAGCTTCCTCCCTCCAGCTGGCAAAGAACACCACTGACAGCAACTCCGATCAGCTGCCTGGTGCAGTACACTCATCTACAGGAGACACGTACTTGTAGCAGAAAACAACAACAAAAAAAAGAATTTAAACAAAATGGTTCTAGCAATTTAGAAAACAGTTGTACTTTACTACTGTGAATCAATAATAACCATATAAATTATATGTCATCAAACTCATTCCATCGTAAATGTTATGGTGTACAGCATTTACTGAGCTTATAAAACGAGAGTGTAATGCCTGGGCTGCTCTGTGCAACTCCCAGCACCCCCCGTCTCCATCTTCCATTTGTGAGACCCTATAGTGTAAGTGTAGCATAAATATCAGAAAATAAGATTACTTCTCCTTTTCTACAAAATTCTAAACTGAAAAGCTGTAATACAGTTTTCAAAACTGTTGTAACATCTGTACACAACTATAATTGATCCAGTTCCACTTAGCACAGTTATTAACATTGTGCTCTTTAACATCTTTACGGATGACATACTGGGATTGAGTGCACCCTCAGCAAGTTTGCTGATGACACCAAGCTGAGTGGTGCAGTTGATACAACAAAACAAAGAGATGCCATCCAGAGGGACCTAGACAGGCTTGAGAAGTGGGGGGTTGGGACAATCCCAGATACATGCAGACTGGGAGAAGAACTCCTTGAGAGCAGCCCACAGAGAAGGACCTGGGGGTCCTGGGGCTCCAGGAGGCTGGAACTGAATGGACTTTAAGGTCCCTTCCAACTCAAGTCACACTGCAATTCTGTGATTGTACCAGAAATATTATTATTTAAAGGACAGTCTAGGCACCACCTTACATTTGGATGATAAAGATCAAATAACAAAAGAGATTTTCATAACTACTTTTAAAAAACACAGTATGAAGGAGTAGAACTCAATAA
Organism: Penelope pileata; assembly: GCA_013396635.1. Lineage (NCBI taxonomy): Eukaryota > Metazoa > Chordata > Aves > Galliformes > Cracidae > Penelope > Penelope pileata. The sequence continues at coordinate 4,343,860 of WBMW01000972.1, forward strand.
ATACTCACATTCTGTACTTTATTTTAATGATTCAAGATAAAATAAGGTATTTAAAGCGTAAAAACTGAATTAGATGTTAAAAGTTCTTTCAACAAATCATCTAAAATTCTCATTTAGATAAGATTTCTGTCATCCCACAACTCTGGTTTAATAGATTAGTACATATTAATGACAAAAAGGATTAGCAGTGCTCCTAATTTCAGGCAATCCGGGCCCATTTTGGTTTTGGCAGGCTGAACAGCAGCACAGCCTCAGTTACACCGCTCACCACTCCCCGCAGGCTTTGCAGGGGGACCCGAGGGCTGTGGCAGGTCAGGATTCAAGGAGCTGACAGAGCTGTTTGGAGCTTACAGCGCTGCCCCAACAATGCCTGGCTTGAAGCAGGGACAGCATCTGATGTCTAGGAATTGATGCCTGTGATTCCATGCTCAGTGTCTCCTCCCTGCACGCTTCACCTTTCAGAGCATACACATCTAAACCCTCCAGTCTTCACACCTTGCTCACTTAACATCTGCACTAAATACTGTTCTACAGTACTCAGTGCAAAGCATCTCCAACAGAATTCACATTCATCAAGTGTGGAATCCTCACCCTTTATCTTCTGTAATTTTCCAACAAGATGCTCAGCCTTCAGACCACCACCGCCAGGTGCCCACCAGGGTCAGTGCAGACGGGCAGGAGGCTCTCCCGCTGCAGGACATCCATTTGTCACCACGATGAGCCACCTTCTGCAGAGGAACATTTCCTGCTTCCTACATCTCTCCTTGGGGTTAGAAACAACTGCACACAAATGCCACCCCACTCTGCACAAGAGAGGTGGATTTTTTCCTGAAAGAAGCAGGATCAGGTCCCCAAACTACAAAACACAAGAGAGATCTCCTGCTCTCCTTCCTCCATGAACAGACTGCCAGCCAATCAACACATAAATTGCTAGAAATTCTGCTCCAAAACCCTTATCTTGGAGATCTCTGAACTAGAACAAAGTGCTAAATATTTAATACAAGCATAAACTGAAAGTAAAACAAATTTCCTGATTCTCTAATAAATTTAAAGCAGAACAAGTGTGAGATGGCTGTCAAAGCAGCATTTAATTCCTAGCTATATCTAAACCAGAATACCCAGCCTCATTTACACAGACAGACAGTCCCAGTCCACATAACCACACACGGCAGAATATGACAGGGGAATTAAAGGACCAGGAAAACATGTCCGAACTACAAGCTTCCTACTCTAAATGTATTAAATGCAGACGTTTAAGGCTAACCTGGTTGTTTCCTATTTAAAGCCAATAATTTATTTCAAGCAGAAAACGTGAAACAAATGTTATCGCTTTTTTGATTACTTAAAAATAAAAAATAAATCAAATATAGCCAATTTAGACTTAAGCTCCCACATGCTACAAAGATGCGCTAAAAGAGATAGCCAAGATTTTGTAATAAATTCTGGTATAGCAACTGAGCATCAAACAAGGAATCATCTTATTCCATATGCCAGTCCTTTTTCCTCAGGTTTTTTTTGCAAACCAAGCTGATAGTACTCAGAATTTCAATTCACCGTGTTGCACTGGCATTCACCTCTGAATGCTCATTTCCAGAATCAGGTGTGAAGGTTTTCACATCCAGACTTTTATGCCAATGTAAAGCAAAACTCACTCTTGCATAGTTACTGTAGCAACACTGCTGCCTTGAAGAAAATTAAAAACTCAGACTACAAGTCTGCTTTACCGAACCCGAGGGCTAATTACTGTGCAAATTCAGACGAGCTGGTATTTCTTGAGAAGATTCACTTGGAAAACATCACGTTCAAAACTGCATCTCATGAAAGCTCATTTCTAGCTGATACCTTATTTTATTGTATTGTATTGCATTTAAAAATCAGTCACCTTTAAGTCTAAGAAAAGATTAATTTCTATATCCCATTCACCTGCATTCTCCTTCCTATTACTTTCCCATTATTTATCATCTTTGTGTAATCATTTCTAAAGCTAATGGATGGGCATTTTAGTAGAGGAAGTACTATCTCCAGAACCGTGAATGATGTAACATGCTTTAGGGCACGCAAAATGAGCAATAATCATAAGCTATCACAGTGCAGAATTTCTAGAGAAACAACCTGTAACCATGCACTTGCTCTAATAAAATGAAACTAGTTTGCGGCAAATTTTCCTTTTTTTTTCCTTGATGTTTCCTTCATTTAGAGGCTGAGGCTGTGAGCTGAGGACAGTTCAGGAGCCGTGGTGGATTAGGGCTCCTAAAGCTATTCAAGAACAGCAGACAAAAGGAAAAGATCTCACCTTTCACCTTAAACTTATTATTCAACTGTTTGCTGTAGGCTACCATGAACAGCAAACTCAACACACCTGTTTTCCCCAGTTCAGCAGCCTCGCTGGAGAGATATTCCTGGATAAACCACTTAGAATGCCCTTATTGGTCAAGGTATAAAAAAAATAACCAGAAGCTTGGCTGTGTCTTGCAGAATGATATACACCTGACATCTTGCAAAATTGTCAGACTCAGAAGGCTGGCATCTAAAATAAGGATACATTTGTATCACATCTGGATCTTCTTCCCCATTCGTTATCTTGATATCCAAAAAGGAACTATCAAATAGCAGAAAAAGCTCTACAAAGGACAGATGTGCAAGTGAGTTCAGTTCCCAAGACCTCAGTGCATGAACAGCTTGGAAATTCAGGGCAATGCTTCACCATGCAGGTGCTGGTGTGCTGCTGGCCCCTGAAGGCAGTGGGAGCACTTCCATGCTTCTGGATGCTGAACACTCACCTACACCAACGCTCCTTAAAAAGAGGATGCTAAGGACCTGCTTATGCAATGAAGGGAAACAAAATCCTGTGTGTAAGCATCATCACATTATTGTGAAAGAAGAAAGAAGGGAGCCTCCAGACAGACAAACCAGAAACTGTTCTCTGTATCTGTACTCCTTCTCCATATCTGTAATCGGTATGACAAGAAACAGCAGCCCTGAATTGTATCGGTGGAGATTTTGGCTAGGACAGTTCCCTCACGTGAGGGCAATGCAGCAGTGAAATGGGCTGTCTGGAGACACTGCAGAGACTCCAACTTAAAAGGCTTTCAGGAAACAGCTTAGGTGAGTGTTTGCTGCAACAATGCTGCAGGTAAGAGCAGGTGAGGCTGCCTCCAAACCTGCATCCATAAAAAAAAAAAATTCAACAAGTGAAGACATTTTTCTGCATTCATCTGCAAGAATGATCGGTACAGAAACTTTTTTTTCTTTAAGAGAAAGCTGGAGATGTTGTTACACAGACCAATCTATACCCACTGAAAACATCCTATGAATTTTTCCACGTCCTTTAGGAACACAGAAGGAATCCACCCACAAAGCTGGCAGCAAACAGGCAAATGCAATGGTCTGTGCCCAATGGGTGTGCTTATGCCCTTTCCCTAAGCTCTCTGCATGGTGAGTAGTCCACGCTTTGAGCACGCTAGGGAGTAAAATGACATTTTCCCATGATTTTAGCTATTTTACACAAAGTTCTTAAATGGAGACTCAGTGAAAACTTCAACATATTAAAAACAATTAAAAATCGGTGTGGAAACAGCACACGCTCAAAGTACCATCAGGAGTAAAACAAGAGATTCCTAGATTTTTAAATAAAAAGCTGCTAGTACTTGCTCTGGGAACTGAACAGGCACGTAAACTAACGCCCATCTGTAAGAGCTGGAAAGCCTATTATCTCCTTACAGGATGAAGAAGTCTTATTCTTAGCTATGCATTTCTTGCTCTCCAACTTGCAACAGCCAACACAAAGATCTGACATGATTATTCAGAAGAACAAAACCAAAACAACTCAAGGGTCTCAAGAGGAAAAGTTAGACAACCAGATATAGAGAGCGTGGCTAAGCTTGCTGTGCAAAGAACACAGCCATGAAGGAGAGAAAGACATGGAAGACGCCAAGGGAAAAAGAATATTGACATTTGAATATTAAGAAGCCTATGATCATATTATTTATGGATTAGATATAGAATAGAATGCAAAGAGTGGCCAAGACATTAAAAACGCAGTTAAAAATGTCCTACAATAAACAATATGATAGACCATAAACTACATGCATTTTCAGGACTAAAACAACAAAGTAATATAAAAATGCAACTGTCTTGCTTCAGTGTCATTTACAGCATGGTCATCCACCATGAATCACCACACCACACCTCACTGCTGTTTGAAACTAGCGTAGCCCAGAACTATCTCGTTCTGAATCTGACAGTGTCTGCTGACAGAGACCTCAACCTTAAGCTATCTGTTCACTGAGCCTTGCTCAGCCATACTGAAACATTACAAAACTACTTTGGACGCTGAGTTTCACTAGTAATAAAAAGCTAATTGAAAGAACATCCATAAACTTTTTAGGCTTCAGCGCTTTGCTAACTAAGTTGCTAACTAAGAAGGAAGGGAAACACTGCAGATCCTGAGGGCTGAGAACTTATTTGGATGAAAAGGAAAGGCCCCAAAGGACTGTAAATGCCCCTGTGCTTCCTGAAGGTGACCGGTCCTTGTCAGATTCAATGACAAATATGTTCCTTTAAAAAAACAGAAAAATTATACATTAAGCTTGAAAGTGGTAAATGTCGACGATTCAGGGAGAGGGGAGATTAATCTCCTGCCTCTCTGGCTGCCAAATTTTGAACAAGCAGCTGTTTTTTACTTTGAAATGTCAACCAGCCATTGCATCATTTGTTACTTGCTCAAACCGATGAACACATTCCCAACCACCGCTAAGTGGAGCTGTTACTCTTGGAAAAAGAGTTTCTCCATGATTTCTAGTGTACTTGTAGACCAGATTTTGTTGGCAATATCTACAGCTTTTGGGGAGGGGGCTGAAAGCAATCAGTTTTATCGTTGCTTTAGCGCTCAATTTTTGCGGCAAAACTATTTGTTAAATTTATTATTTCTGAGTGCTATTCAGATTAACTGCCTTAATTCAGTAAGTATCTAGCAGTAGATTTGGCAGTTCCCATAGGATGAGCTCATATCATTATTGTGGTTGAAGAGAGTAAGTCAGTCTGCACACAAGCGATGGCTCTGTAACTGACACATACACGAACCATTTCCGTCGATTCTGAGGTTGTGTTTTGGGGCACAGCAACCCAAGCAAAACCTCCCACCTTGCAAGTGTCACTGCCAGCTCAGGGAAGATTTGAGGCACCAAGTGAGAACAGCATGCAGCAGGTGTCCTGCTGCCACCTCTGTACATCGTTCGATGACATATGAAAAAGTAACGTGCTGTTAAGCAGAACATGCAGTCCACATGCCCACCGTGAACTTCTGAAAAAAAAATCTGCTGCAATGTCACAGGAAATCCAACCATACCCAGAGGGGTTGGTTGAAAAAGACACTGTCATTGTTTTATTCAGAGCAACTTGTACAGTGACAACTGGTGACGGAGACTTTCCTGATTAAAATAAACTAAGTGAGATAGAAAAGGAAACTCCAGGAAGCAGTAACTAGACTGTGTTTTGTGTTCATAAAGTCCTGTAAATGAAAATAGAAACATGACATTTAAAAACAAAGTATAAACTGCACTTTGCTTTCAGCCCTCTTAAATGCTCAGCCAATGGCAAGCAAAATAAAACTTAACTTTGGATACCCAAATCGCTTCTAATATCAAAAGAAACAAAAAGCAGATATTATTCAGGCAAAAAAAAAAAGTAACTGGTAAATTCCATTGCTTTTCCATACCTTAGTGCTCCAACAGTGGCATTACTGAAACTCAGTAGGTAAGTAATATTTTTAAAGCTACAAAAATAACAAAACTAAATCATGTCACTGAGAAACAGACCAGAATGAAACTACATTAATGAGAGAGAAACACAGTCTTAATATCACAGTCCTTCTAGACGTATTTCGAACAGTTTCAGAGGAAACTCCAGGTAAAGCAGCTTCCCCATTTTGCAGCCTAAGCTGCCCCAGAGTGGAAGCTGCTGAGCAAGGTGGAGGATGGAAAGGAAAATATCAGTGCACAAAGCGCTTGCTCCATGGAACATGAAGTTGTGCCATCTGGCAGAGCAAGTTGTTTGCACAGCCCTAAGGAGTTCAGCTCTCTGGGAAGCTCTGGCAGCTCACAGCTCCCCTGGGCCGAGCTGCACAGGAGATCACAGATACCTTTCTGGGTTTCACTGTGCACACGAGACAGCCCCACACACAATTCACATTCACAAATTCTAGGAGAACAGGGGCACACTGTGCTTCTCTTGCTCTTAGGTGACCACAGCTGGTCCCACCTCTCTGCCCTGTCTCAATTTTCTCACCTATAAAAAGCAGATGACAAAACCTAAAGAGTGGCCTTCAGAACCGAGAGGGGAGGGCTGCAGTTCAAGACGTACAGATGTCGCAGCCCAGCTCTGGCTTGTTCACTCTCCAGCTCACAGAAAAATAATGTGTCATAACCCATAAAACCATGAGTCATAATCCAGCTCTAACTTGTTTACTCCATTGCTCATAGCCAAATAATGCAAGGATGACTGATGCTTACAGGGAAAGAACTGAAGTAGCGTAGCATAGTACTCCCCTCTCTTGTACTTCAGTCAGGATGTAAGAATAGGTACTTCAGCAAGTCCCTATTACTATGGAACAAGGTTTTATCACATCTCAGCAGCTCAGATTTCACTCAAGCCTTTTTCAGCATCTGGATACCCTTTCATTATTAATCATCAAGTCTTACACATATTACATGAAAACAAAAACGTAACATTCCAGCTTACGTTCTCTATGACAAACGTCCATTCTTTGTCTTCAAACTCTTCAGCATGAGGATCCTAGAAAAACAAACCAGAGAATTTAAAATTAATCCAGAGTGCAAGAAATTGTAATCCAGCCAAGATTTTTATATACCCATAGAAATATTTTTACCCACTGGAGAAAATAGAGGGAAATACTTTAGCTTCCATGGATGTCAATGAGATGACAAACAAGTTGGTCTAAAACTGCCACTAAAGATTTAGTAAAGCCTCCTACAGATACGAACATTAGATTCATTCTGATACAGGCCTGTAATTCTACCTCCCTTCATCCTATGCAGAAAAAAATATACAAATCTCACTTCAATTCTTACGTTTTACCTTTGAAATAAATACAACAAATCTACATCTTGCAGAAAACAGTGGAGAAAGCCACTGCTCCTACCTGGAATGAGAAGTCATATACCTACAGCAGGCATCAAAACCATCATCCAGCCTCCCCACGGCCACAGCATGAGGGAAAGCCAAAGTCATAGCCTCAGCACAAAACCTCATTTCATTACAAGTTACTTAAACATCTGCCCTTACTTCACAGTGTTTCTATTACATTACACACAAGGAACAAAAACCATTTTCACCATCAGAAAGATAGATGAGTTTCCTAGATCTAGCATTCATTTCCAGCATCACGAGTTTTCGATCTAGTGGTGTAGGCTATATTGTGTTTGTCTGAAATTAAGACAATGGTGGAAATAGTAATCTCTTTCATGTCTTTAACAAAAAATCCTACTGTAAAAAAAAAGTAGGCTTTAATGTCACTAATTTATCACCCAATCTGACCAACAGTAATGAAGTACCTTCTATTTTTCTTGCAAGGAATGTAGCTTTAGCCTTTCTCCCTGACATGAAGATTAATTTTGCCATACCTCAATTTTATCCTATTATTTCTAGGCATAGGAAACCCCTCAACCAATCCCTTGCCTCTGACACCTATGTGCCACAGATACTTGCAGACAATCCTCACTTCCCCATAACTGGCATTTGCCTTCACGTACACGGGGAGATCCCTCAGTACCCGCAGAGTTTTCCTGCTCTTATCTGAAGCCCATTCATGATACTACAACAACTCTATCTCACTGCTGTAAGCTAACGTAATGGACCGAGATATTTCACTTCTGCTTTCGTTATCTGCAGTGTTCTGGAAAGATGGTCCTGCTACAAGCCTCACATTCAATCTCTACAGCCTTATCTGAGAATCACCTTATCTGAGCCTTTGCTTCAGCCATCCTGTTCTGCTCAGTTTTACCTCAAAGTCAGACATGCAGTTACTAGAGGGGTTGCGTCCTAGTACAAGAAATGATTCTTTTGAACTAGCTTTCATCAAATACAAAAGATTTCGTAAATAACGAGTTTACAGCATAAACAACCACAGCAAAGAGTAATTATTCTCTTTTTCCAGATCACAAAAGAATTGGGAAAAGGGTGCGCTTCGATACCCATCCTCCTTGCACGAACAACAATAAAACCTAAAAGGCTATCATCTCACCTTCAGCACAGTGCTGCTGGCAAAATCCAGCAAGAGGGTCTGCTGCTCTGCACAACGCCAGCTCTCCGCGCAGCAAGTGCCACCAAGCATCAGTCGTGCTCAGAGGTGAATTCAGCAATGAGCCTTACCACAGGCACCACCACCAGCTGCATATTTAACAGCCATAGCCACGGGTGTCACATGCAATTCACATTTGAAAGTGTGTTACTCCAGGAAAGGGAGTGTGGTTTCAGTAGAAAAACATGGTACTAGAAATTGATGTCAAAATCTGACATGATTTCGTGTGCTCTATGGATAAATCTGTACAGATCTGTTAAAAATCAGAATAATTTTAGAACTGCAAATGAGCACGAATACACATTTTACCATCAGCCATAAAGACAGAAGGGCAACTAGACATCAACAAAATTATACCTAGGAACCTTCATGTTCCAGTAAACGTACTTGTAAATATCAGATCAGGTAATCACACATCCATCACAGTAAGCAGCTCTGTGGAGTTCTGCATTATGTAAATAAAGTGTATGACACCTGCTGCTTTGCTGAATCTTACATCAGCACTAAAGATACCATTTTCTGTAATCCAGCTATTAAATACTTATCATTTTCATGAGTTCACCTGGGGCAACCACCTTTTTGTTTAATTGCTTCCTCTGATACAGCAAAAAATGACATAATGAGATTTAATAAGACCATTAATCACTTTAGGTTTAATATACCACTCCTTAATATGTGACTAAACTCTTAAATAGTTCTTCCTGCTCAATTTTCTTCATAACTGCCCCAAAAACTATTAATGCAAGCTGACAAGTTTCCCTAAAGTCCCTCACAAAGTCAGGCCCAGTATTTTATCTTGTGTAACAAGCAAAACATCTTTATCACAGAATCAGAGAATTGCAGGGGTCAGAAGGGACCCTCCAGAGATGATCAAGTCCAGCCGTGTTGTCCATGCAAAGCAATGATCTATAAAGAAAAACAAATCTCTTCTGTTAGCTGTGATAATGCTGACTCACATCTCTGAAGGCTACAGAATCAAATGCTCTGTTATATGCTTTTGATAATTTCATAGAGCAAAATAATTGGGAATATTAAAGAGACTTAATGTTTAACATGTTAGCATGCACTAGAAAGCAAGTTGTGAATGCTTCTGAGAAGCCAAGTCCAGTATTTCACCTCCAGATTTCCTACCAATTACACAGAACAAAAAATCAAAATGAAAATTTTCGAAGATCTCTGTAATGAACAACCTTACCAAAATTTTAGATGATATTAAATATGCTAAGATATGGACATTTTGCACAGATGTATATATACATATGCAAAATGTATATATTTAAGAGCCATGGTTCTTGCTAGTCTGAAAAAGCCCCAAATAAGCTTATACAGATATCTGCCGATCATAACAACATGCTGAGGCATAACTGCTTCGCTGCTCTTGCTAAAATATTTTTATTACAAATGGGAGCAGCACGCTCTGTCCTATTTCTAGCTAACTTACACCTTTATTATGTGGTCAGCATTAGCAGAGACTTCTATAATTATAGAAACAGTAGTTTCTACTGCAACCACCACTTTACCCTTTGGGCAAACACTTCCCTGCATGGTCTCTACAAGAAGTGATGTTTTCTGTAAGTCTGGTTAATCCATCTTATTTTGGATTTGCAGAGGATAAATACCAGTAAAAAGCATAGCACATAGCTCCCTCACTATTGTGCAGCTAACCCGTACTGTCTATTCAGCTCCCACATAAAACTCAAGTGAAAAGAACAATCCCAGCAGTAACAACTATAGCAGCCTCTGAAATTTTCACCATAGGAAAGTCCTCCTGGATAACACAGCACAAAGCCTCGCCTCACCTCACCTGCAAGCAGATGCAGCTAACGACTGAAGATGTGCAACTGGAAACACCTGAAGACAAGAGTCACCAACAGTCCTCATTCTCGTGCTCCCTCCTGAAGGCAAACACTAATGAAAATTGCCTTAAAAGGTCAAGAAACGAACAGTCTCTAATATCTTCCTCAGCCTGGAACTGCCTCATACCATTACAACCTCACTAAAACAGAAAGAACATGAGCTGGCAAGAGCCAAGCATTTTACTGCTAACTCTCTAACCATGCCCTGCAAATGCCCTATTACCTTCTATCCAATATTCATTGCGGTTTTACCTTGAATTGAAAATTGTATTTGGGTAAACGGATTGAAAGATTGGTCATTTCTCCTTATCTTATTACATTTTTAAAAAAAGAAAAAAGAAAGCAGATGATCTTAGTGTTCAAAACCAAGGCTCAGGCGTGAAGCCAACAGGAGCTGCGCAAAGGAGAGGACACCACCTCGCACCTCTGCAGCAAGACCCTCCGATAACCACGTCCCCTGCTGCCTTCTCCAGGTCAGCGCAGCGCTTTGCCCACCAGCAGGAACCTAGAGCACACCATGCTTTCCCAGTCACTCCCAACTGCCTTCCCAGAGATACGCTGACCCTCAAGAAGCTCAGTCCTACAAACTCCGCTGTCCAATCCCACCCACCAGCCTCTTTTCTGCAACCTCATTCTGCCTCTCCACCTGCCAGAAAACAGACAAGCCTTCCGGAACGGGGCAAGAGAAGAGTAACAAGGCATTTGTGTACCACATTTTTCTGTTTGCTGTTGAACTGCATCCTTTCTACAATGTATAACACAGTTCAGAAGACTGCAGAAAGATTACCAAGCCCATAACCTGTAGTTATCTCTGTTTCTCTTGTAATAGGAATGAAAGGAAGGCATCAAGCACAGGATGGCTGCTCCTCCTGATCAGCAGCCAGGGCGGCCATGGAAAACCTCCAGACTGTTAGCATCTGTCGCATCCTTCCTTCCTTCCTTCCCTGTGCCTCCTCCCTAAGCTCTCCTGGCTTTTGAAGCTTGTCTTTCAATTATATTACTTCATGTCAGCCTTAATCATTGGTCTTTCTTCTGGGGGAAGAAAAGGACTTAAGGACTGTCATACTGAATCAGATCAAGGGATGATGGGGTTTGTGATCTTTCTCCGCCAGTGACCGACAGCAGATGCTCCGAGTGGTCCTGCATCTGTCCTCAGCATTTGTATTTGGCTGCCGGAAGCTGCAGAAGACTCAAGAGGTGACCCAGTTCTTGTCGCTTTCTGTGTTGTTTATATAGGTCTGATTAGTGTGGAAAAATCACATACTGCTCTGGTCAGATTTTGCTCTGCTGAGTTTCCAGAAGGCAGCGAGTGCTGCGCAGCCCTGTCCCTGTACATCAATCGCTACAACAAGCTCATCACCACTCGCAGTTTCCCGTAAAGCTTCTGGGCTAACAAGACAAGGGCCGACTTTTCTTATTTAAACATAATTTTTTCAATTAGTCCTCACACTAACTCCAGATATTAAATTATGCGCAAACAATTTTGCATCCCTCACTTCCCTGAGCTTATGACGTTCATATCTGGCACAGACCATCTTGCCTCATCCACACAGCTGGTTCTCTCTCATGGATTAACCTCCATGGAGTCAGGTCAAACCAGAGGTCTCTCCTGAACTGGAACAACTCGTTCTAACCTGGATTTGCTCTTCACTTATAGGAGATGGTTTTACTGAAAGCTTTTCCTCCCAAGACAACATACTGGTTCTGCTGCAGGGTAACACTAGTGAAATGAAGGCATTTGTTTGTAGTAAGGTAAATTACATTGATTTGAGTGTGATGTATAATAAACCCATCAGCTTCATGAAAAAAATACCAAGGAGGAGAAGCAGCTTTTGCAATTAGACAGATTTTGATTACGACGAGGGAAATACGTACCATTTATCGATAAAAAATGACTTTGTCCTGCATGGTACTACAGAGCGTTACCAAGATCTGCAGGGAGCTAGGGGGCTGCCTCTCAACCTCTGAGCAGAAAAAGCAGGATAATATTTCACAGTGAAAAGATGCGTCACATATATTACAGCCTGTTTTTCGGAATAAGTGATGATGTGCATACTAGTCTGCTGTCTATATCTTTTTTTAATGCTTGAAATTATAAACATAGGGCTTTTTTATTTATATATATCCACGAATATATATATATTCAGCCTCAAACAAAGCCAGAGTCAGAATTGCCCCACTTGCCCTCTGCCTCAGCTGTCCCATGCTCAACCTAAAAGCTGAACAAGGCGAGCAGTACAGCAAACTCCTCAAACACTGAGAGTCACAAGACATCTCACCCCTTCAGACAGCTGGGCAAAGGCAGGAGTTCAGGAACAGTCTGAAACCTGGCCACAGCTCCGTCCCTGGGACAGGGGCTGGCTGGGCACACAGCTGCATCCTGCGATGACCGAGGGCTGCTAACCTCACCTGCCCCCTCCATGCTGCCCTCCTCACTTTATGCAGCACAGCCCTTGTTCAGCCTTGAGGAATTTTTTTTCTTGTTTGTTTCTGTAAAACGAGACCTCAAATCTTAAACTCCAAAAAGAAAACAGTAACACCTCAAAGGTGATAGATTCCTGTTAGTGCACAGTGAAGGATGCACACTCAGTTTCTCCACTGCAATCAAAGTATGGCTAAGGATGTCAAGAAAGACATTGTGATTTACTCAGATAGCTATATGGCGATGGGAACACTTTCAACCATACAACTCTCCTTTTATCATCGTTTTATTACTGTTTTACTCATAGCTGATTATTTTTGTGCTTAGAAGACTATGCCTTTTAAAGTATCTTTTCTCTAACTTTGAAATACAGAGCTGGTAGCCTTCCCTGTCATTGCAACAGTACACTGGTGTGATAAACCATGTGTGTGTGACAAAACAAGCGCTTTTTGTAATCTCATGAGGCGAAGTCCATGCTTACTCCATATGTACAAACAGTTCTGGCTGGGAAGTGCACTTTGCTTTTAGGGTAGAAAATAATCATGCTGCAATTTAAACCCTCATAGTACAATGGACATTCACTTGGCTTTGCTAAAAGCACTGACCTTACCTGACACAGAAGTAGTTCTCATTTAAAATCTCTCATGTGATACGTTTGTGTTTTTATGTACAAACACATACCCATATACAAGGTTTCACACACCGCAGCTATATCTTGCTTATGTAGGGACTCTAAAAATGAACTTCTGGAGTGCAACCATGGCAACAATGAAAAATGTGAATTCAGCTAGCTTTTCTGGCATTTGTGGATCTTTCCATGAAAGCACTACGAATCGCAGACTTAAAATGCACAATACATTTTTTGTTTCACTGTGCTTCTTTCCCCCCATTTTAGTTGAGTAGTCCAAGGCATAACTAAAGACCAATGTAGAGCACAGTAGAGAAAGAAGTGGCACTTTCAGAACAGATGGAACTTTTTATGTAATTAGCACTTCAGCTGGCTGGATGGACAGGAGCTACAGCGAGGTCTGGGAGGCTCACTCAGTATATCCATTTGATGCTTCTCTTTACAGGACTCCAGAGCATTATAAAGTTTTACTAGCAACCCAGAATGTAGTGAAAGAAAGCAGATTTTTTTTTTTTTAATTTGAAATTGAAGTTTTCTAAACGAAGGTTCTTTTCTCTTCAACACTTGCTCTGCTTGCTTAAGCATTACAGATACATTGTTGGGAACAAGCTAACACCCAAAATAGGGATGTGCAGATAACGCGAAGTACCTCATCTGCTGACCCATCACAGGCACTTCCCTAGCCAGCTCTCAAGTGTCCACAGGTGACTACTGAAGAGGATATTCTTAACATCCTCATCAGCACTCGAAACCTCGACTTATCTCCTAATCCCACCAGCAACACATTTCAACAGCCACTTACAAACGCACAGCCACTACTGCGTGAATCGTTTCCCAAAACACATAGCTGTCTATTTTGGAGTCTGCTCTTCCCTTCCCTGCACTTCTATTTCAAACAGCACCGCTGCACTCATTTGTTATCTGTGATTGCTACAAAGCTCTGTCAGAGCAACCCGCTCTCATCAGCAGGCTCTGCCAGTGTGGCCACGGAGCCAGCAGATTCCCTCAGCTTCTCAAGCTGTAGTGAAAGGGGACAACTACTGTTTGCTAAACAACAAGGCTCCGTTAAATGCGGTTATTGCAAAGCGATAGATGTTCAGCAGTTACTCTCCTTCATAGGGAAGGGGCTCCTAAAGGGACTTCAAGGTGGCAAAATGAGCCACTTCTTTTTCTGAGCTTTACAGCTTTAAGTGTTTCAGCCTCCCCCCCTCCAGAGGAGGAAATGATATAAATACCTGACTTGGAAGTCAGCTCCCAGAAAGGCTACTGCAGTCTGCTATTACACGCTGCTCTTCTCACTCCTCTATCACCAGCCAGCCAATCCATCAACTGCAAAAAATAGCTAGTTTCTTCCGGCCTTCTTTGCCCAGAACGTACCAGCTACAGAAGCAGCAGCTCTCCAGGTGCAAGGACAGACCCTATGCTACAGTGGAACACTGCTGCAGCACTGACACCATGCTCTGCCAGCAACAGTATTTCACTCACAGCCACTCATCCAGACAGGCTGCTGTTCTCATGGAGATAATAACTAGTGCTTCTTCTGCTGCATTACCCAACTTGCACAAAAAGCACTGCTCTGTCACATGTGCATACAGGGAAAAAAGCTGGGTTTGGTCACTTGTGGGCACTCTTGTTGGAGGAGCCAGAGGATCAATTTGAGCAGATCTATGTAAGAACTGCCTGAGACTACGGATTTTTTTTTTTCAATAATCAAAATATTGAGATGAAGCAAAGTCTGCACTTGTTCCCCAAAGATGAGTGTGCACTGTTTCAAGATGGCAAAGCCCCCGGGCTTATTCATGCTCCTTTCTCTTCTCCCAGACCAATCCTCGTGATGGGCAGGACAGAGGCAGACTCATTTCTGGAGAGAGTGGGCGAGGAGAAGGATACGCAGGGAACAGATCTGTCTGTAGTCACAGTGCTGGGTACATTGAGGCTGCAGTACCACCTGGCACTGGCTCCTTCTCTCCCCTCACTGCCAGCCCTCACATGACAACGCACAGCTCCAAAGTGGTGCAGCTAGGAATACCAAGGCAGTGTGGGCTGGCAGGAGAGGGGTGAGAGGCACTTGTATTCCAGAGCCACTGCATCGCAGAACTGCACTCAAACAAAACTTTCTAACTTCTCATATAACATGCTATCGCATACACATTCAAGAACTGTGTACATTTCTGCTTCACTTTAAATGTTAAAAATATTAAGTAACATCTAATGCCTTACATAACCATATTCAGATTATACAGATATGCAGTGTAGTACAATGATGTTAAATGTCCTAATCTAAGCAGAGGCCCTTGAAGCATGCAAAGGCAAACAATTTTTGCTAGTGAACTTTTGAACCTTAGTTGAAGACCATGTGTCTGCTATGAAGAGAAACAGATTTATGATAGCATCATCGGCAACCAAGGAAGTTTCCTGTCATTGGCCATACAAGGTCAGAAAATAAACAGGAGAGAAACCCCCTTTTTAAGCTTAATGAACCAAATAATAAATTCATGTTTGTGAATTTAGTGGCTAACTAGAAGCCACTTCTAAGTAGTTATTCAGGGAAGTCCTGAACACAAGACACAGAAACATTACTAATTAGAAATAAAGTATGTTATGGTTGCCCTAAGCTCTAAAGGGTACAGTTATGAATTAGGACAGCCAGAACATAGCCAGAGACACCAGAGAAAAGAATGTGAAAGAACAAATGGAATGAAAATCCAGAAGTCTTCCTCAGCCTTCTTCTGGACAACCTCTTGCACTGCCACACTTCCAAAGCTACAGTTCATGCAGAAATGACTTTGTCCATCAATATTTGGGAATTAAATTCTAGCATAACCACCAATTTCTCTCCTTGCTTTGGAGCCATGTAAATAATTTTTTTTTTTTTTTAAATAAACAGAAAAAAAAACCATCTCCTTAAAAAAAAAAAAACTCCTGCAAAATCTTAAGTAAAAGCTTAAAAACAAAAAATCTTAAAGTACTGTGATGATTGTGTGACATACTAAATACTGTGGAAATTTGAAGCTGGGTTCTGTCTCTTAAGTAAGAAACAGGGTCGCTGCCCTGCAGCTGAACAAGGAAGTCTAGGAATGGCTGTGTTTTGATGCCTTCTGGCTTATAACATTTGAAGAAAACCAACCAGACTAAAACCTATGCCAAGCACGTACTACGTGCATACTCACACACGCACTCGGTTCTGTGCCAATGACTCACCGTAATCAGCTCTGTGGGATATTTCAGCGTTAACTAAACCACAAAAGCAACCTTTGGCAGGGCACAGACCATCCTTCTCTCCTGGACTTAAGCTGTGGACCTAAGATTGGGTAGTTAATGACTGAAACTCACAAACTCTTTTTTTCAATTGTTGGTTACGAATTATGAAATATTATGCTTTAAAAAAAAAACAAAAAAAAAAACACAACCATACCTTAAAAAGCGTCACAGTAATTTCAACATTTTCAGGAACAGGCCACACCACGACCCCACGGTATGGGTTTTTGATTCCAGGCTGCCAGCTATGAGCCTAAAGAGAGAAAAGAAACAGCTGTCTTAAAACCATTGTAAGAGCGCTGACGGACTCCCACCGGGCCCTGCAGTGCAGGCAGATGCAACAAGTCACTGACTCCAAAAAGCTGCTGCCTTAAACATACGGCTCCAGGGAGCACTGCAAAGGACATTGTCAAGAATGAGAGTAAGGAAATCCAGAGTTTGTGCAGTGAACTGAATTTGTTCCTTACAAGGTCCTAAGCTCCAGTTTAAGTATACAGGACAAGAGCAGGACACTCAGAGCCCTGCAAAAATCAAGGCTGTGAGGACAGAACTTCTGTAATGGGCTGAGCTTTATTTTGGTTTTATTCAGATGAGGGAGTGTGTTATTTAAAGAAGTTATAATGAGTGGAGTAAACAGTACAGACAAAGCCATCTTCAGACTCAACAGAGCAAGAAAATTTAAGAAAACACAACAACGATATGTAATACAGATTAAATGCTACTACAACATTTAAATCCTTAAGAATTAACATATTGAGGTATCTACACCTAGAAAGGATAATTTAAGAACACAGCAAAACACACTGAGAACTTGTTTAGCTCTGAGCATCAGTTTGGGTTGATGCAAGATCAGCATTGAAATTTTGACAGCTAGTCCTGAAAAATGCCAGGTGTGAGTATTTCTGTTCCGGAGGAGGTACACTTTTTTCCAAGCTTAACTTAACCCCTTTTGTGATGCTGTAAGACAAATGAGGGAGGGATACACAAGTGACTGCTGAGCAGAAAGGGTGTCGTTAAAAATCTGTTGAAGTTTCATCGAGAAAGAATGAATGAACAATCCCACCACTGTTATCTGAAGCCAATAAACTAGGCTTTCTTCTTTTCTTCTTCTTTTTAAAGTTCTAGTCTAAAACAACATTGCTCATTACAGTTTTATTCTCCTGTCAACATTCAGATCTTGAGATTAAAACCCCCTATTTGCTGTAATAAGACCAGTAGGGCTTGCCCCCAAGGTTCTCAGGTACCTTTAAGGTTTTATCTGTGCAACTTTGAACGTGAGTTTACTACACCAAGGTGGGAAGGAAAGGTCTTCCTCAGCAGCCTAGAGGAAGCACCTCTCTGCAGAGTGCTCTTGCTGCCAGGCGTGTGTCTGGCACCCCACATGCGTGCTGCCCCGGGAGCCCCAGCACCTCAGTGGACTCTCCTAAGCCCCCGCCCACACAAAGCCGAGCTCTGCAGATGAGCAGCAGGGACAGCAACTGCTAAGGCAGCAGGGGCAGGAGAGGAGGATGGAGCTGGGCAGAGCCACAAAGTTGAGGAATGGGGAAGCTGCGGGTGGGACGCAGCCTAAGCAGCCACCAGAGAAAGGAGCCCTGTCTGCCCCCGCAGCCACACACGCACAGCACGCTCGTTTCCATCCAAAGAGCTTTGTTTTCTTGCTGAACATTGCCAAGTCCCATGTGATTTTATCACAGATTCTTGCCATCTTTGGTGTTCTGCTTAAATCCCCAGCTCCCAAAGATGTCTATTGAGGAAATTCCAGCAAGTTTCTATGTTTTGTGCTTGCAGAATCAACTTAAACAGCGTGACCTGGGGCATCTGAAGAAAGGAGGGAAAAAACAGCCATTTGAGAGAACCCAATTTCTATCATTTTAATTCCATGAATTTCAACCTAATCTCATTATTCTTAGGCAGGCTTGGATGAACTTCTCAATAGCTGAGCAAACAACGCTGCTCATAGCTTTACTCTGAGAGTTTATTTTATAAGAAAGAGCAGCTTGGAGAGCAGCAGAGCACTCCGCGGCAGCTGCCGTCCCAGCCCCAGCCCCCTGTCCCTTCCAGCCCCCGACATCATTCCCCCTTTGTCTGATGGAGACATGCAGCTGATATGTGGCAGCAAACGGAGCCGCATGTGCGCTCATAGAATCATAAAGGCTGGAAAAGACCTCTAAGATCATCTAGTCCAACATCCACCTACCACCAAGATTGCCCACTAAACCACGTCCCTTAGTACTACTACATCTCCACGAATGCCTCCAGAGATGGTGACTGAGCCACCTCCCTGGGCAGCTCGTGCCAGTGCCTGACCACTCTTTTGGAGAAGAAATTTTTCTAAATAGAAAAACTTAGGAAAAATTATTGCTCGTTACCCAGGAGAAGAAGCTGACCCTCGCCTCACCACAACCTCCTTTCAGGCAGCTGTACAGTGTGATAAGGTCTTCCCTGAGCCTCCTCTTCTCCAGACTGAACCATCCCAGTTCGCTCAGCTGCTCCCCATGAGACTGTGCTCCAGACCCTTCNTCACGGCTTCGTTACCCTCCTCTGGACACGCTCCAATGTCTTTCTTGTAGTGAGGGGCCCGAAACTGAACACAATACGCAAGGTGCAGCCTCACCAGTGCTGAGTACAGGGGAGACCATCTCCTCGTCCTGTTGGCCACACTATTTCTGATGCAGGCCAGGACGCCGTCGGCCTTCTTGGTCCCCTAGGCACACTGCTGGCTCATGTTCAGCCAAGCATCGATCAACACCCCCAGCTCCTTTTCCTACGCACATTCTTCCAGCCACTCTGCTCCAAGCCTGTAGCATTGCATGGGGAAGCCTGCCAGTCAGGCTGTCCTTGGGTGCCACCTTGAAAATGGACAACATTTGGACAAAAATGGACCAAAAACGCAGCTTCTCCTCTACAGAGGGGACCCTATCCTCTTTCCAGACACCAGTTTTCACAAAACTAATGGCTCAAGGCACCTCTGGAACCCACACCTTTCTGACAGCTTTGGCTGACGCTGATGCATGCAAAACCTCTGCTGTCCAAGGCCCAGAGACTGACAGCCTGCTCAGCCAAGGATCACATTTATAAAACAAACCAGAAGATGAGCACTCACTGGTGAAGGCAAAGTTCTGGTTCAAGAACTTTATCAGCATTCCCTCCTACCAGAAGAGCTGGTGACATGCAATAAAAAACACACACACAGAGATACGCATGATTTTCTGTCACTGTGACAGGCACGTCACTAGAAGCGACAACCAGGAGACAAGTCCTGGCTAATGAGCTTTTAAAGCAAAGCTGTTCTGTGATCAGCTGAACGTCATTAAATCCTCCTTTAGCTTTGAAAAAGGAACACTGTACCAAACAAACAGCCTGACAGAAAAAGGTAGCATGGAAACTGCATCTGGGCTGTTAGGAAGGGGAAAAGGGAAAACAAAGGGGGGAAAACACAGGGGAAGTGCTAACAACCCAACACTAATTTAAAATTAACATGGTGAGTATTATCATCATGCAGTTTTTCTCCTGTCGGGGACCTCCAGACTGCAGTTTCTTGAAATTGCATCTGGTTTATTCCAACAGCCTTTTAACCCCCATGCTGCAGCATTGCTACATGAGCTGGATCAGGCCACCTGCCTGGAGCAGACCTGTCAGCACTTCCAGCTCCGTTCCGAGAGGCTCCGTCAGGGCTCAGTGTGGCAGCTTCTGTCAGGGCTCAGCGAAGGCCCAAGGCCTCTCTACAGTACTCCAACCCGGCTCCCAGTCCCAGTTCAGCTCCCCACCAGGTTGCAGCCACTAGGCAGACTTCTCCCTCATCTCCCACTTGTCCTCACTCCTGTTTCCTCTCTGAAGCCAGAGAGGCAGAAGTGGTCAGGCAGACACAAGTGCCTCCAGCCCAGCCCTCCCCTCCTGCAGCTCCCAAACCTGAGAGGAGAGTGCTACAACCTGCAGAGAGGAGCAGAAACACTCTGTTGAATTCCCAGGAGAAAAGCAACTACTCCCTTTTTCTGCCAGGGAAAACAAGAGGAAAAGACATAGTGAGAAGGCTAGTTTAAGTAAGGAAACAGGAGCTACAGGAGGGGTTGCTGAAATGCTCTATAAATAGACTTGGACCGTCACTGACCGTCCAGCCTACAGCACCGCTTGGCACAAGGCAGAGCACTGCTGAGGGATAAAGCTGTTTAAGACAGCACCTGGAGGTGATCCCACAGCCTCCCACGGGCACTTCAGGCTACCCAGTTCTGAGATCTTTCCCCAGTTTTCTCTCGAAAATGATGACAGTAACAGTCTGGCAGCTTACTTCTCAAACCTCCTCATCCGTGATGCTGGGAACATCCCAACTATTCTGCTCTGGCTGAGCTGGGAAGGTAAACGAGACACCTCTGTGGTTTTGGTCTCTGGTTCCAGCGAGAAAGGAAGAACCTTTTATGAACAGACTGAATGTAGCAACTTTCAGGACCAGATGATGATGTCCAATGCTCCTCCAACAGTGGTCCAGTGTGATAATGCAGATAAAACACGAAGTGCTTAAGAACTGTACACAAAACTTGTGACACACTTGGAAACGCTGGATCTGCTCTCCAGCAGCCTTCAACAGTAACTTCCAGCACCATTAAAGAGAACACTCTGACACTTGAGCAAACTCTTACTATTCAGCAATACTTCAGCCAGTATCAGCCACAGCAACAAACTCAGCTTTGCTCTCCAGCAGTTTCTTCCACAGAGCCCAGAGAGGATCTGAACATTACCAGGGAAACATGGTGTTTCCCTGCACTGCTGAAGCAGTCGTACCAAGAAGTAAAATGTTCCAGAAGACTTGAAGAAGCCCTAGCTAGTTCAGTGCACAACAATACACTGAACAAAAGGTGATGCGATCCCCCTCTGCTCACTGCTGAGTAGTTTCCTCGTCTCTACAAAATCTCTTTCCTGACCTTTCATATGCAAAATATTTAAATATCACAAGTGCATGCCCCACCAGACTCCTCTGAGGTCCTAAGGCTGACCACAGTATTTTAGCCAGCTACAATTCTGGCACAGCTTACATTTATGAATCAAAAATATGCTCCAATAATTGAGCACTCAGTGTTGTCGTTCAAAAGCTAAAGCCAGAACCAGGCCTACCACTGTTCCTCACTTGCAGCTCCAGGAGCAGCTTTACTGCAAATCAAAGAGCCGTTACTTTTCCTGACAACATTTTTTCTAACTGCCTGAGTAGGGGAGGGAAAGAAAAACAAAAAGAAAGGAAGGTAAAAACCACCTCTGCTACTTGTCTCTGTGGTATGCTGCCCAAGGCACAGGAGCTCAAGCGGCTCCAGCAAGGCTTAGGGCAGCTCAGCTTGTAAGGACAGTCTGTCCCTCTTCTCCAGCATTACCCAGGCAGAACACTTAAGAGAGGAAAAATAAAAAAATAAGTAAATTATTAAAACAGGAACTGACATCAAGCAGCCAGACCCTTCCTCCTGTGACTCCGTGCCAGCAGTGCAGCTCACTGGAGACTGAGCTCTGCTGCCCTTTGCAGTGAGTCCCCCCAAAGCCATCCACCACCGGGGGACAGCCAGAGGCCAGCACAACCCAGCTGCTAAGAGGCTGCTCTACAGGGATGGACTGGGAGCAGCTGCCCATTCCATTTTCCCACACCAAAGGAAACCTCAACACGCAGTTTGCGATCGATTCTTTCTTTTGTACCATAGCTCGGTGTCACAAAGGGATGAGACAAATTAAAGACCATAATCCAGGCTACAGCTTGCATCCCATGAACATCTTGAAATCCCTATGCTTGGCCCTCTGGAGAAAGCGGCTGGGCACCAAGACAACGCTCCCATCACACTCCTGACCTTGGGACATGGCCCAAAACACCCAGCATGTGCCAAAGAAGAAAGTTCAAAGCCCTGAAAATACCAGAAGGCTTTTGTGTAACCCAGTGCTGTTGGTCTCCATTAAAAGTCGACAAGGACATCAGACTACCACACACCTTCCCATGAACATCTTCAATTCATCAGCATGCATGCATTACAAATGCTATTACACATAACAACATATAGGTATATATAGTAATACGTAGGTGGTACTGCTAAAAAGCCACAGAACGACTGCTAAGTTGAGAAAATGAGCAATAACTAATCTGTAAGAAACAAGTTTGCTAGCACCAGGCTAGCTGTCCAAGCTTCATGTGACTCATACACATTGACAACACAATCCTTGAATTCATGATTCATGCTCTTTCCCCAAACCTTGCCTTATTCACTACCCAGGACAGATGATGCTCCGTTAAGGAGCAGCACTTTAATCTCCCCTTCTCTTCATGCAGTTTCTGGCCTCACCTCTGTATGAAGCTGAATGCAGAGTTATTTTTCCTCATCGTTTTCTGGGACATCCATCCCTTCACACCTCCATACGCCACCAAATTTTAACTTTATGAGGTCCCTGGACAACAGGAGAGTATTACAGCCCCCAGTTTACAAGCAGAGGAAGAACAGCCAGTTTCCACTAATTGTGCACAGTCTTCTTAAATCAGCTAGGACCTTACTTCATAGGGCTTAGCATGAAACTGCCTTTTGTTTTCCAGCAAACAGACTTTTTTCACTTCAGCGGCAATGACAGCTGCTCAATGCTGCTGGAAGTCAGTCACCATGTCCTAGACACCCAGTAAACGGGAAAACTCATCCCATTAGCTCTGGTATTTTTCCTAGCCTCAGTCAGAACTTTGCAGATTATGATGCGATAAAACTGAATCCCCCAAGGCTGCATTTTAGCACGTAATGGTGAAGCAGTCCTTTTGCTCATGTCATAGAATCACAGAATATCCTGAGTTGGAAGGGACCCACATGTCCTACAGCTCCCTCAACAAACACCCCCACCTTCCTCACCAAACCAGCAGTTTCACTCACTGCTCGATCGCTGTGTTCTCCCTAACCATTCTCAGCTTAACGAGGAGGCAATGCTGTAGAAAAACAATTTGCAGTGGCCTTATTAAAGGGTATATCATATGCCTAAAAGACTGTGCCAATCGTGAGAATGACTCATGCTAATTTTGACTCCTTGCATTTGCAACCCTACACGACTTCCCTAATTCACTAATAAACCAGAAGGCCCAGGAGTGCCATTACTGAACCGCCCTGGTCCCAGGCAGTCACCAACACGCTGGAGCCACAAAGTGCCTATGTGACACCAGTCTGTGAGAGAACTGAAAGCAAGGGCTGGCACTTGGCAATGAAGGAGCCAAGAAAGGTGGCAGATTGCCAAGGGCAGCAAAACAGGTGGCCCCACTGCTGCTTTATTGATGGCACGTCCTTGGAAAGCTGGGCAGTTCTTGTGGACAAGGGATCCCTTCTACTCTCTACATATAGATCCCTTTAACTCCCTGTCCCTCTGCTTCTTTTGGCTCTGCTCTTGCTGTTCAAGTCCTCTCCTTGTTCCCAGCGTTGGTCCTTCTCCTCTACGTGAACAGCTTTCAAGAAACCTGCAGCAGAAGTGCTGGAACCATAGGAAAGGCACCTTCTCTCCACTTTGATACAAAAAAGATCTTTGAAGAATAATTGTCAGGCTCTCAGAAGCAAGTGCAAATTTGATTCTTCTGAAGTGTATAACACAAGCATAAGTTTGTATGTGTTCACAGGGATAGCAGAAGTACCTCCTTGACATCACAGCAACATCTTCTTTTCAAATAGAAATCTCTAAGTTCAAAGCCTGGAAACGCAAGAGCACCTCACTGAAATAAAGGCAAACATATTTACAACATATTTTTCCTTGCTGTACACCAGAGCAAAGACATTCCTGCCCTACTCAGAAAAAGGGCAAGTCCAAAAACCCCAGGCCTGAGAACCAGGGTAACACAGCAGTGTGACAGGGCACCCAACAGGAAGAGTTAAGATAAGTCCCCGCTACATGCTCCGCCTTCCTTAGCCCTGGATGCTGATCAACATACAACGGAGACCTGAGAAGCTGTGGCAATCCACACCTCTCTGGTTTTGAAGACAGACAACGTCAGTACCAGCAAATCAGTGGCGTTCAGCCCTCCGCCTCCACACACACACGATCAAAGATCAATTTGGTTTTACAGCTGCTCAATAACTCTGCCAAATATAGCAGATTACATGGATTATCCTTATCTCCTGTACCTCATTGCACACACAGTGATGATGCCCAGCTACAGCGTCATCTCGCCTTGATGTACCTCTTCAACAGCATCAAAATCAGACTTGCCCAGAGAGAGGGGATCCCAGCACAGAGCTCCCAGTAACCTAAATCTGCATTATAGTCAGTCACTGCTGGATACATTTGTGGTCTATCCATCAGACTACCATTCAAATGCTGTCAAAATGGTTATTATTGTTTGCAGCATTCTTTAAAACTTGTTATAAACTAATGTATCTATAACTCCTATCCTACATTTCCCATAGTAACAACTAAAATATTCATCAGACTCCTGCACATGATGCCTCATATGATTTTGTCTACTTGAAAAAGCCCATTGTAGACTATTTAGAAAAAGTATGTGGTCCAGAAGGCACCAACATCAGAATTATAGGAAAGAAAACAAAAATAAGGGCTTGAAAGGACATCAAGAGACCAACTTTTCGCTTAAAGGCCTTTTAAGATGACATCAGGCAGGCAGGCCAGTCCCAGTATAAGTACATAGTGCAATTACACATCTTTGAAGTTGGACCACATTTCTGACTGCCTTATGTCTTCAACTTTCCCAAGTGAAGAGAGAGATGGAGCTCTGCACACAGTCCAGCAAAGGCCCACTGAGACTATGAGAGGACTAGAGCACCCCTCTGAACAGGAGAGACTCAGCAGTCCTATCTCAGCCTACAGAAGAGGAGGCTCAGGAGGATCTCATCTATGCATACCTGAAATCCCTGAAGTGAGGTTGGGAAGAAGCCAGAGCCAGGCTTTGTTCAGTGGTGCCCAGTGCCAGAACAAGAGCACATACTGGCACACAGGAGGCTCCCCAACCACAAGGCAGCACTTCTGTGCTGTTTGGGTGGCAGAACACTGGCATAGGGACCCAGATCTCCTTGGAGATCTTCAGAAGCCGCCTGGATGTGGGCCTGGGCACCCTGCTGCTGGACAGGGTGACCTCTGAAGTGCTTTCTAACCTCGGGCATTCTGCAAGTCCATGACTGATCTGTTAGAGATACTCCTTATTATCACTAACTATACAAAAAGTTCATAAAAGAAATCACAGTCTCTGAAGAAGTCTCTACAGCATCTTTACAGTAAAACCTCATTCCTTCTCTCTTCCTTCACAAAGGAGCATAAAAACATAGAAAATTATTAATGCTTAGTACTCTCTGAACCCAGGGTCTATCAAAAACAAAAGAGGAAATATGCATTTGACTTGCTTCCAAGAAAGCAATTAGATGAAACAAGTATGTTGAATAAAGTATTTCACTGGCAGGATGACTAAGAGATCAACATTTATTGATCAGCAGTCTTGGAACCAAGCAGCTCAAATTGTATCAACCACCTAAGCTTCAGAATTAGCTTTACCCTCTGTCAAGGCCACTCAACCTCTTTTAAAGTACCTTTTTGGGATATTACAAAACATGTACTAATGAGTTGGAGGAAGATTCTGAGTCCCAGGTAAATCTGCCAGTTTACCTGAAAGGTGCATCTGCTGCCTGGTTAGGAAGAAAACAGACACGTGCAGGAGGACATGCATATCTTACAGTTTTATGACCTAGCTGAAATATCTTCAGCCCAAAAGCTGAGTTAGTGTTGAAAAATCCACAGCTCTGAAAATGTTGCCATTGGAGCCTAGGGTATCATGTCCATAACAGCATAGGAAAAAACCCAACACTTGACAAAGCCCCACTGGATTTTGTTAGACCTTCCATTTCTGAACACCTCCTGAATCTCAACAAATCAATCATTCATGGACAAATATCCTGCTTTTCACTGAGCTTCTCAGTGTCACAATGCTTGTGTAAATATTGAATTTTCTGTTCTGCATTACCTTTTTTCTCTCTCTGTACTACAGAAATTACAGGAAACAAACAAAAGCGACAATGGACAGTTACATCAGAAGCTGCTACCTAGATATATACCAGGCTGTAATTTCAATGTACCTTCAGCTATTTTATCCTTCAATGAAAGAGGGATAGTCTGACTAGCTTTTGTTAAGAACAAGAACACGGAACAGCTATCTTGGAAAAGGTGCCAGACTAAGTTCACACCCTTGTGTTTACTCACTGGGCAACAACTTTGGGTTTTCGTACCCTAAAGCAGAAGTTAGGATGCATGCAAAGGAATAGGCATTTGGTTGTGCAGGCAACAACAGGGCTTTACAAGACACACCTTACTACAGTTTTGAACTCAGGTTAAAAGACAAAACGTAGCAAAAAAACATGACAATTGGAAAATATATATATATCTCCTGAGTAGGGTAGGAAACCATATATCCCATTTTCTAAACATCTAGGTATTTCAAGATACACACAGCATTACAGGCATCCTCTTTCCACTGTACCACAGTTCTTGGGAATATCATTTTGAGTTACACACGTGAGCTTAGACAATCTCTATTTAACTGAAATATTAAGGAATCGTTCCGAAACTTCCCTTTTCTGGGCAAGACCATGTGCCACAGGCCAGATCAGGGTACAAGGCCACAGCTATGGGGAGACTGGAGGGAGGAGACCAGACCAGCACACTCTCCTTCCTTCCCCCACAGACCTGTCCAGGGGTTGGGCCTTGTCTTTTCTCCAGCTCATTCTAGCTTTCCCACTTCTCACTTGGCAACAGTTTGGGCAGATGGCGGACAGTCCTGCTCCAGAGGACACAACTCAACAGAAGAAATCCTCCAGTGTGAAGCACAGAAACCTGTGCTTGCTTGCTGTACATGTGGGAAAAGGCTCCCCACCTTCCCAGGCACCACAACAACTGACAGCTAGCATTAACAGATTTTACTCCTATTAGTAAATACTATAATGCCACACAAGACATTGCAATATTAGACACTGCAAAGGTTTAGAAATCTCTGCTGTTTGTTTCCATCTTGGTGCAAGTGTAGGACATTTGTTTTTAGCTCCATTTTGTGTGGAAACAGAGCCACACAATCAGACTGTCTGTCTTATCTTATCCTGTCTGGAGTCTCCTTTGGGTCCGAGGAGAAGGAGAACTGCATCTCACTGCCCAGAGCAGTCAAATTTAGCAGTCTACACAAATTAAGCACCTTTTAACAGACAGTAATCTCATAAGGCTGTCATATTCATTACTGCAGGAAGAAAACTAAGGTGACACTCACAGAAGTGAGAGCTACTCTGCTTGTAAACTGTTATACACAGAAAAACAACCCAATGCAAGACAAACTTTGTCATTAGCGTTAAACACAAATTCATAGGCTTCTTCACAGTGTTTGTAGGAGTTACATGCTAAAATTTAATTCCAAGTTACCCTACAGGGCTGAAAGAGCCTGTTCGTATTCTTTGTGACTTGCAGTATTTTCTAGCTGTAAAATAGTCTCTTCTTCACACTATTGCAGGGATGTCAAATCCTTTATTGTATTTTTTTAATCATCTTTAAGACACTGCTAGTAGCAAAACATTCTCCTTTCTAATTCAGTCTAGCAATTAATAACTGAAATTGAACTGATGATGATACGCTTGTGCTAAACAAAACTCTTGATTTCTGCTTCAGTTATAAGTGTTTCCATAAATTAGCCTTGACATCAACAGCAGCTTATTCTGAACTTTATGGCTACACTGAGTTAGAAGAAAATTAGAACATTTCTCATTTGTTCTGTTGCTCCCCACACTCAAGAGACCAGTCCCTCAAACAGCTGACTCTGCTTGTCAACAGAGTGGGGACTTACTGAGCTATCAACTAACCTTAGAGGATTTTCTTCGGCTTCTTCTTGTCCAAACCACCACTAGTTTATCTGGCTGCCTGTTGAGGAAAAAGAAAAACAGCTTAAATTACAACAAAATCAATATGAAAACAGTTTATATTACAGCTCTTGCAATACATAATGACACTCTTAGAGGATGCATTATCTCTTAAAAATAGCTTATCTAAAAGCACTCAGAATCAGTGATTTAGCGGGAAAATTAAGTCGTATTTACAGAAAGAGGCTGTCCTCCAGTCAGCACACTCATGCCATCCTTCTGCTTTCCGTGCCTGCAGGCATCTCTCCTCAAGGCAGAGAGCAGGATACAGCCCACCATTCACTCCTGCAAATCCAGCCTCTTTAAAGACTCCTTTGAAACAATCTAGCACCCAAAATAAATATCAATGCAAACTCCATCTTGAATTTCTAAGCGTATAGATTGAAAAGGCTCTCATAAGCAGCAGTGTAAACAGATGAATTCACTTTTTCATCCCCAAAGCACTATTTTTCCTACTTGAATACCTCAAGCATCAAGAGAATGAAGTACTGCACTACTCCTCAAAATCTCCTTGGATGACCACAGACAGACAAATCAGAGCTTCCTCATCTTCTCCTCCAAAGGACAAGCATGCTGAAATGCAGCATGGCTCTCTAAGCAGTGATTTTATCTAGTACTTGCAATGTAGATGGAAACTCTGTAAAGGACACTTCCAGTATAAATTGTTTTCTCCTTAAACTTATGAGTTAGTTCTTGGTTCATAGTTACAGCATATTAGTTCCTCCGTATTAGTTCTACAACTGTCCCCAAGTGATTTTTGACAAAGACCTAACTTCCAGCCTCATTTTTATTTTTACTTCTTTTTTGACCCACAATCCGCTCCCCACCCTGTTACCGCACTTCTGGTCCCACTTCCAGACCCACGACCCCTCTTCCGGAGGCTCCTGACCCTCTGGTCCGTGTTGTTTCCTGGCTGATGACACAACTTCCATCAGCAGGCCGGACTGCCAGCAATTTTCAACAGAGTTCACATCTCCATGTCAAAGTGCCAGAGCTGGGACTCAGCCTGGATGAAATTGCTACTATGATTTTTGAGACACTGTGCTGTAACAATTCTGCATTTCTAAAGCCAACAGCAAAGTCTGCTTCCTGTTAGAAAATCATGGTTAGGTGAGGGAAGTGTATGGTACAGAAAAAAGTGAAGATTTAATGAATGCTTTGAGCATATCTTAAGATGAATCCAAATAACATCCACACAAGTGCTCAGAATCACAGGGAGACTTCAGAACTGCCTCTTTTTAATGAGCAGCCAACTGCTTTTACAGGCTGAGAGCTCACCCAAAGCACTGCTCCAGTGCTGGCTGCCCTTTTACATACTTTCCCACTGAGCTGTTCATCCCTTCTGCAGGCTGCAATAAAACTAATAGATCACCTACAATTTACATTTAAATCCCACCAGAACTAAAGTTATCCTGAAAAACACAGATAAAGGCTGGTTGCTGTGCATGACATCAGGACACTGGCTGTTACCTGCCAGTCTTATTCCCCCCTTTAACATCTCTCTGCCCTTCAAGCCTGGGAGAAATGTAAAGTGAAATGATCTACTTGATTTTATATCCTGTCATTTCACTCTTAGGGCTTCTTTAGGGCTGCTCATCAGCTCTGCTTGGGGCTCCTGCTGTAAAATCCTGCACAGTTCTGAGCTCAGTCTGTTCTACTCTGACAGCTGCTCCCTCCCCAGTGCATCAGGTGGGTCAGGCTCTCATCTGCCTGCACACAGCAGCTCTGGTGGAAGCTGTCTGTGTCCCCAGGATAAGAAATACCCTCAAGCAGTTCCTTAAAGCAAAGCCACCAGTCTACAATGAACATTTTTTCCTGGAGTTGTTTCACTTTGCACTTCCAAGCTGACTTACCCTCCCTTCAGGAATCAGCCTATGAAGGAAATCCAGCTTAACCTTGACTCTCTCAGTCCTGAGCTTGCCTCTGAGCACAAGATAATGCCAAAAGCAATAGAAAGAAGGGGGGGGGAAAAAAAAAAAAAAAGAAAAGCTGCATTTCTGCTTTGCCAGTGGCTGTTGCAGGGATGACCCTCACCATAAGTGTGAGGCTGTGTCCCAGGAATCACAAAGGCCGATCTCATCAGGGAGAGGCAGAGCTGTGCTAGAAAGGCCCAGAGGATGGGCACAAGCCCCCACCTCTCCCTCTTGTCTCAAGGGACATGGCACTCAGCAGCACATCCCCTGTCCCCCCCCAGCACGCTCAGGTGTATGGCAGCACCGGCTGCCACGCACACACCAGGGACAGACACAATTCGTGCAGCTTTTCAGTACTCTCAGGATCTACTATCAGACCTTAAGAGCAAGTTTCCACAAGCTTTCATCAGAAGAACACTCACATTGAATGTAATTCCTTCTTTTCATGTCAAACCACAGCATCACTTGGTTTCACACCAGCTGTCAGAGGCAGCTGGTGCTCAGTGCAGCTCTGGGTGGGAGCTGTCGCATACACACAGTTGCCACCAAGGCTGGATTTACTTCCCAATTGTGAAGAACTCCCTCTGCCAGGAATACAAAAAGATACACCCACTAACATGAGAAAGGCAGCTAGAGGCCCAATTCATACTGAGAAGATCGAGCCATGCTGATAGCACAGCACCACTCCTTCCCCGAGGCTCTTCCTGCAGTGTATTTATTTTGTTAAGTACTGAGTACACTTTGCTCCTTCAGTTCAAAGTATCTGAGAAATCCACATCCAGAGGTACTTTGCCAAAATAAGAAGAAGGTAATCTCAACACGGAGACAGAAAAATGGTCCAAAAGCATTGGGGAGAGGAGGAAGGAGTAGAAAACACCCCAAAGGATGAGCATCCCCCGCTGAGTACATCACATGCTTCACTGAAACAAACACAAACAGCCGTTTTTTATAAGGGGTTTTCTTCGAGACAGTCACAAATCCAACCATTTAGAAATATCTTCATTGAACTGTTTTACAAAAGAAGCCACAAGCAACACTCCTTCAGAATCTCTTCACTGCTCTTCTACGCCAATGCATGCACAACAGAAAAAGCCCAGCTCGTATCTGCAGCAGGGAATTTGCACTGAAGGTTAACAGCGACATTGCAGTGCTAGGAGATGGCCAAAACCAAATAACTCTGTTTGCTCATTTAAAACATTTTGGTACTATTTCGTTCTCCAGACATCTCCCCTCCTGCACACCATAAAGCTGGGCTGCTCATTAACCAATAGCACAAGCAAACAACGTTCCCTCTGCAGAGGGGCTGAAGATCAATTTTTTTAAATACGCATACTTTCTAAACTGAGAAATTGTCCCAAATACAAAATCCACTACATTGCAAGCTGAACAAATACTAACGGTCAGCTATAAAAAGTAAAATTAATTTCCTGTGCTGCACAAGCAACATTTTCCTTTTCTTCAAACCCACTGATAGTCACCCACTGAGCTCCAGCAAAGTCAGGGTGCTTAAGGTAAAGAATGACACGTGGCTAACCCCCAGAAGATGGGGCTGGGGCAGGGCAAAGAATGGAGTTTCAGCTGAACCGCTACTTCCAACGCAGAACTGCTTCGATCCATCCAGTTCAATAGCAGCAGCCTTTCAGCTGCTGTTTGCTCTTTTCTTGTGTGGTTCACAAGAAACCACTCCTGCAGAAAGGAAATTTACGGTAAAACTTGCTGTATTATTTACAAGTGATAAGTGAAAGTTACTCAGCAAAACAACAGGGAAGATTAATGATTTCAGTGTCTGTGGCTCAGGATAAAAGCTTTGTCATAGCCCTACAAACTAAGTAAATAAAATGAGATTAAAAACACAAATCAACAAAACATTTGTAACTTAAAAGTGTGCCTGCTTTTCCCGTCAAGTGGGAGCTATGGTTCTGGTATCTCCAATTCTTCCATTAAAACAACTGAGAAAAAAAATAAGTAAAAGGAAACACTGGAACCAGACTTCTCCATCTCCAGAGTTATTAAATAAAACACTAAATGCGTTCCACAGACTGGAAAGAACTGTGTCATCTGATCCTCACCTTATATGCCACAAATTTTACTGACTGAAATGGAGGCTGTGCAAGAGTCAAGGTCTTCCGGGGTTTGGTTTGGCCATTACAGGAAATACTTGGCATGATATTTTGATTACAGAACTCTCCAAATATCATTTGGGAGAGGACATAAAAGGTATCAGCAAGCTGCTAGCTCTTGTTCTGTAAGTCTTGCAGCAGAACCAGATAAGCTCAGCCAGGAAAGATGCGTACTTCCCACCAAGCCTTCTGTTTGGCTGCAGGGAACTACAGACTTACCCCTAGCACCTGTTGCTGGGAAGAATCACAAACACACTGAGCTTCAGTTGTGGCCGCTAAAGCCAATGGCAGGACCAATTATTAACAGCCCCTTGGTTAAAAGACAGTAGAGACACAAATATTTGTTTGTAATAAGGTATCCTTACATTTAACAAAGCCCACCATCCTGACAGGCCCCTGAGGCACCAGGCACCTTTTCTGGATGTACATAGCCTGCGTATTTGTTCTGGCATCCAATTGCCTGTGCTGGGTTTCACTTCTGGGGGTGGGGGGAGCTGGATTTTGTCTTACTGTGTTTGATTAGAACTGCATCAATTACTACAGGCTGCTAGATTACTCTTGTGAAGCAAGCATAAAAGAGCATAATTAACAAGAGGAGCAGCAGCGTTGGCACAATAGCATGCAGATGCACCTATTGAAGGATAAAAATAATTACTTGAGGACTGAAGTCAAAGTACTTCTGATAAGAATTTTTTTTTTTTAAACCTTTGTCCCCTCTGCACTGCGTACACCAGCACGACATGAGGTTTCCATTAGGAACCACTTCTCCCTCCCCACCAGCACGGTTTTCCATTTGACTGCTGGAATGTCATCAAGGCTCTTAAATGGCCTCTAAAAAATAAACGCAATCAGTTCTGCATTGCTGTTAATTTGGGATGAATGTTACTTTTTATTACTTTGGAAAGCTCTCTCTGCAGTGCAGTCTTCTGCACTGGGTCCTACACTCTGCTATGTGTTACTATTAGACAAGGACCTCAGCAAGCAACAGCCTTCTGTGAGCTTTGTATTAAGCTCCTGCCTTCAGAATTTCCTGTTGGTCACAATCAATGAAATTCCACAGCTGCCTACAGCTCCGTCAGGTCCAGCCGAGGCACCAATGTTTAAAACAGACCCAGAGACGCTGGGAAGAACGACGTCACGTGTTGATGCATTTGCCAAATTAGCCCTGTTGCCAGGTCAAGGTACAGCATGGATTGCAACAGTCAGAAAAGTTGAGTAGAAAATGAAACACCATGTAGATAAAGCCCACCTGAGCTACTTCTAGGATGAAGCACACTGCAAGGTGAACCTCTGTTTCAGGACAGGGTTTGGGGGGTTCTTTGCTAGGCCCCCTTAACCGCCGTTGTGGATGCTGTCTGCCCAGTTTATCATCACTGCCCTTCAGTCACAGGGAGGCTGGGAAATCTCCAAAAAGCAGTCACTGGAACAGGCACAGCAAGGGCACGAGTGGCTGAGATCCCCCCACTTCTGCATCTTCACTTCCTACACTTAACAGCAAAATCCATCCTCCATTTCTTCCCACCAGAAGCCTCTACGTACTTTTTCAAAATAACACAAACTGCTGGAAGATTGATTGTTGTTGGCTGTTTTTTCCTTTTTCTTTTTTTTTTTTTTTTAATAATGTAAAGCCAAATAGACCAGCTTCTACAAGACCTCTTTGTCTCAAAATTATGCTTTTTGTAAGAAGCTCTAGTCTGGCTTTGCTTGGTTTAAAAAAAATAAAAAATAAAAAATAAAAAGGAACGAAGTGAGACACCGTGATTATTTCCCAAGTGCAGTCAGAGCTACTGACTACAGCACAGCATCTATTTGCAAGGCTAAACGTGGAACGCACAGTATGTGGGGCTGATGACTTGGTTTTCTTAAACCGAATACAAATGGAGTTTGCAGAATGAGCTGGATTAAACAAAGCCAAAGTTTCTCCATTATTCAGAACAAGCAAGAAGGACAGATTCAGCTTCATTTTTCAAGGAGTTATCACAGCAAAGAATCTCGAGCAAAACAAACTCAACAGGAATACATGGAAAAAACTTTAAGAAAAGATTTTTGCTAACAATTTCATACTGCAGAATACACGAAGTGACTCTTGGGAAATTATTTCCTTTATTGCCCTGTCTGCATTATGCAGACGTGCAGTCCAGCAATGCTTCCATCACCCACGCTATTGCACCAGAGCCTGGGAGCACCTCCCAGCACTCTGCACCAGAGCTGCTGAAGCCCACCCAAAGGCTCCCTGGTGACAGCAGCCCACCCTGGCCATGTCAGGCCGGAGCAGGACAGCAGCAGCGCCCCCAGCTCAGGCTCTGAGCACAGCTCACTGGGGCCTGCAGGGCCATGCAGACACACCTTACACACTCAAAATGAGTTCTGCTTTAGGGTGCAAAGCTCACAGGAGGCCACCATGAATGGGATCTCTCAGGTGCCTGATTTTTCTTTTTACATTCTTTTTCAGAGCACATCCATATTTTAACAGCAATAAATGCACAGTTTCAAAGCTTTCAGTTTCTAGTGGGTCATTGCTCTGCTGAGCAGCACATGGGGCAAGCAGACATTGCACAAACCTGCCCCTGCAGCCTGCCCGCTCCCAACCAGCCATGAGCTCCATGCTCTGCTCCCGTCGCCTGCAGAGCTGGGGCCTGGCAGCTGCCAAGCCAACAAACACCCACTCGTGAGGAGTCAAACTCCTTTTCACCTCTGTCGTAGCAGCGGGTTTGGACACTGCGTTAATAAGGTAGGATCACCTCTGCCGTGAAAGCCAAGCAGCCCCGCACGCAGCCATCACTACCCCACACTTTGCTACGCTGACACCAAGGATCAATGCTATCTGCCTCGCTCCCTGTGAGCATGGGTGTTCACTGCAGCCTAAAACAACAAAATATAGATTAGTAACAGCAAGCAGGGAAACATGATCGTTGCAAACAAAACAGAGTACACAAGTTACTTTGAATCCAAATTCCAGCTCCAGTCCTCATTCCACATGCTGCCCTGGGAGAACTTCCAGCCAGACACCAGCAGGAGCCCTCCCTGTGGCCCTGTCCCTGCCCCAGCACCCACCTACACCTCTTCATAAGCTGAGGGCAGAACATACAACAGGTGTGCTACTGGGAATATGCTGAACTATCCCATTGTATCCCTTCCGATTTTGAAGCATCACAAATAGAAACGCCAGAGGTGTTCTCACTGTAAGAGCAAAATGCACAATGACTCTGCTTGACACCTGGGGCCCAAAATGCAACTGCAGCCCTACAAAAATAAATACATACATTAAACAACACATTTCTGTACAAAAAATATGCCTGAGGCTTCTTAGTATACCACTGTCAATTTTAATCAGACCCCATCATAAAACAGATCCTATCTCATTTGGGCCATTCCCATGGTCGCGTTGGGACTGACAAAAGCCTCAGAAATGTTTGCATTGATGCCTCCATCTTCCTCCTCTCCTTGCAACCCATGGACTCATCCAGTGAAAGATCACAGAGCAGTGTATGCAGGTGTGGGTGCCTCTTTTGAAGCTCTCTTCCAAAATGAGGACACAGGGTTTTCTTGTTTGTTAGTTTTTAAGGCTGTGTTTTGGATACACAAAGCAACTTCTGTAAGATGTAGAGAAACTGTGAACACTCCACACGTTTCTGAGAAGGCAGCAGCTGCAGAACAGCACCAGCTTTTAGGGTTTATCTAGAAGACAAATTTCACATCACCTACTTCAGGTGCACAGATGATGAACTATGATGCTCAGAGTCAACAGAAGAACGCTGATACCTACAGAGAGCAAACGAGTGCTCAGGCACACAGCAGTCTTCCTCTTCAGCACTTGAAAGAAGCAGCTTGAATACATACTTGAAGCTGTAAAGAGTGCAAACTCTTGATTTACACCCCTCATGAAGAGTGTATGGCAAGGCTGGGTGGTGCAGGCCTGGTACGGAGCAAGCCAGGAGGCAGCCCCAGACAGGGCAGCCTGGTGAGCGTGTGACAGGAGCTCATGCTTAGCTTTCCAAATGATGACTTTACCAAGGCCTGAATTAACCTCTGTCTGTCCTGAGACATGGAAACTCCTGGCCCGTGCACAATGAGCTCTCCAAAGAAAGGCTCCTCAGCTGTCAACCTCCTTTTGCAAATTCATATCACAAAGAAAAAAAACGGGGAGAAATAAAATTGTGGCCTGCTGTGCTAGTTCCTTTCCCCAGCTCTGCCCAGGAGCTCAGATTTCACAAATATTGTCAGCTCTCAGCCGCTGCCGTAACAGACAGGTTATCAAGAACCTGCTCCCAGGAAAGGAGCTGTTGGAAGATGCCATGGAGCTGCTCTCCCAGCTCCCATCCTGGCACTGCCTTGGTGAAGTGGCCCACAGCCTACGAGCCAGTTGTCCTCAGCATAGCCCTGCTTCCGGACTCTAAATTAAAGCTCTGAGTCTCTTGCATGTTATATATATATGAATTACCAGGTACAAAATGTTTGCATATGGTTTAAGAGGAGCTGGTGTAAGCGATTAGGAAGTGCCACCACGAGACACCCCATTTCATGCTGGTGGCCTCCCAAGAACTGCTGAGACAGCATGGCCGAGAGAAGTGGAGAAATTATTTGGTAATCATGTACAGCTAAATAACTCTTGCAAAGACTGCAAATTTAGAACAACTCTGCCTGCTCAATCTGTTTAACTAAGCTGTCGCATGGCTTCCAAGCTGCCTCCCGAAACAGAAGTTCACACTTCAGATCACAGAAGTCCATTTCAAAAGCAACACCATTTACTTCTATTTATATATCACCAGTTTCCTCATCTAGAATTGAACATCCAGAGTCTAAAAATTGGTATAATTTTTAGGAACTTAAACTGACTGAGCCTTTTAATTGATGCCCTCACAGTCACACCCCTGGCTCATACCCAGCAGCAAGTACTGGCTAAGGAAAATTGCACGTTAACTCACGGACACTTGAGAGACCAAGCAAATCCTCCTGCCAACGCTAAGGCTGAGCATGGTAAACAAAAGACTTCTTTCCATTTTGAAATTTAAAAAAAAAAACAACCAATCTGAAGTATAGCTGAATCCACGCTGATGTGGAAAATGCACAGACAGATGACATCTTTCAGCCAGCCTTAATTTTTGTTAAATGATCTTCACGTGTCCTACCCCTTCCGTCACAAGGTGATCCAGCTCTCCCTCCTGTCACACACTCCCACAAGCACAGCCCTCCACAAGCCTGGCCAGCCCTGCAGCCACGCGTGGCTACAGCAGCGGCACACTCCTGCACCCCTGGTTTTCCAGTGTAGCGACCTACCTGTCCTCTCCTTGGCTACTGGTATCCAACAGGAGGACATCCCTCACGGCACAGAAGGTCCTCTCTGCATCTCCAGAATTGTTGGAGATACAAGCTGTTAGAAATGAGCACTGCCCTTTCCTCCCGTTCCTGATGGAGACGCAGCAACACCACCAGCTTCCAGGCACCGAGACCCCCCGGTGTCCATCACACACGAGGTTTGTGACTGAGGCTGAGCTCCGTTAGCATCAGCCACCACACTGCCCTCTCCCTTCTTCCAGCACTCTCACAGTGGGCACTGTACACGTATGAACTAAAAGAGCCCAAATCCATCCCCTCCTCATCCTACAGCACAATGCCCAATTTTGTTTTAGGCCGATAGCTGCTCAGTAAGCTGATGGATCTTCGCATGGGGCAGTTGCAATGTAACATTCACAGCCACAGAAGAGACTCCTGGATGCTGTCCAGGCTTTTTATTAAGTGGATTTGATGTCTTGCAGGCTGCATTCCAGTCTTGTACCATTAAATGAGGCAAAGGGATAAAGAGACAGAGCCCCTCTATCCCATAGAGCACATGGCTTAAAAGATTAAATAATTTTGTCTCACCCTAGATTTCAATTTTATTCTAATTTAAATTTTTTTATCTGTAAACACAAACGTGTCTGGTGTGAAAAGCCGTTCTCCTTGGAAGCAGAAATGTGAACAGAAAGGGAAGCTGGGTTGGTTCCTGGAGCAAAACACTCTTAATCGCATAAAGTGCTGCGAGGCATCCACTCTGAGGAGGAGACAAAGCCTCTCAAACTCACTGCGACACCCAGCGAAAGGCAAAACCCTCCCAACAGATCAAGTGCTGCGGGATGTGGCACTACACAAGGACAAAGAGAAAGAACAATTCAAATTTCAAGTTTTTAGAAGGGTAGCACAGTAAATGAAACGAAGACCAGGTCAAATGATTAAATCTTAAATCAGACTTTGGATGCATTTGCTCCATTTGGACCAAAGAAGCCCAATAAATAAAGACCTGCTCTATGAACTAACCATCAAGGGAACGAGAATCAATTTCAGTAGCCCAGCAGCGCACACAGAGCTCCAAGGGGTAAAAGCAGTTATGTGCAGCGTCACCAACATAGACAATGGTCATGTGTGGGTGCCCAAACTCCTCGGACTCTGCAAAATAAGATTTTCCACATATTTCAGCATACTTGACACAAAATGCACTTTTCAACTTTAAAACAAGCAAGGCTTAAAAGCTGAAGCTTGCAAAATTTTAACACATTTGGTTCCAGAGCCCTCCTCTTGGAGGCTGGCCCTCCCTGGGCTGGCAGCGCACATACAAACGTGAGTCCTGGCTTCACCAGCGCAGCCCCTCCAAGCAGCAGGCAGGCCCACCGAGGAACGCTCAGCAGCAGGGAGATTGCCCTGGCACCGCAGCAAAGAGCGAACCTTCCGACCGCATGCACTCAAACCAGAGCTCAGCAGGGCTTTATCGGGCGCTGCAAGTCAGCTCTCCTCAACTCCTCCAGTCTCTGAGCACAGACAAGACCTTACACAGAACACTTATCTCAGCTTGATCTGTTGAGTTAACCTTGCCTCTCGGGCTCTGACAGATGCACATTGGCCCCACTAGCTCCTGTGGCTCAACACAGCATTGCTGCCCAGAACTGACACCTTCCTGGGGGGTTTCCTCCCCTGCCTTCTGGCAGCTCTCAACGTAACATGACCCAGACGAAGGTGGGGTCACACCAAGATGAGCAGAGCCACGTGAGACCCTGAGGGGCTCAGATACCCCTGCCACCCACAAGCAAGGCCTGTACTTGAGCAGCAAGGGGCAGAGGTGGCAGAGCAGCGGCTGGAGGTGGCAAGGCCAGCCACAGACAGGCTCTCACATTGGATACCAGCTCCATCCCACCTGCTTGAGACCCAGAAGTATCTGCAGAGCTTAACAAGTTCTTTTCCTTCATTAGTGCTACAGTTTCTACACAGGCACCTCAGTACTTCTGCAGCACTGTGGTTTGAACTGTCAGTCAGCCTGTCACAATGTGTGCAAATGGAACTGACGCACCCAGCATAGGTCCCCTGAATTTCTTGCACTGAAGCAATCAGCATGGGGCCTTTCAAGTGCAATTACATGCTCCAGGCACCCAGCACCTCGGCTGAAGGGCAGCTTGGTCCTTATGGTTATTGACACTTCCTAATTTATCCAGGGGTGATGATATATATGTCAGAAAAGTCGATGCAGGGAGGATGTACTTGGCTCCCAGGACAAATGACTTCCTTCCCCTCTGGCATTTATCCATTACACACACTCTTCTCATAATTCCAAGTCACTCAAATTAAAAACAGAAAACAAACAAAGGCCTCTCCCCTGGTTCTGCACCAGGCTGCAGCAACAGCAGAGTCGTGGGGCCACAGAATTTCTGTGCAAAGGAATTCTCAGTGCCCAACAGCCATTCCCGCACAGCACAGTGCCTTTGGGGCTGCTTTACACCCGTACCACAGAACATAGAGCTGCTACCTCCTGGCCTTTAGCAGCAGACATAATTCCTGCTTGTAAGTGATCGTGGACGTAAAGCTGCAGGACAGCTGATGGAGGATGATTTGTGCACACAAATTAGGGAGCAACAGAAAGGATGACCTGTCTGCAGTTACACAAGAAGCTGAAATAAAGCCCAGGATGGAATCAAGGTTTTCTGCCTTGGGCTGTTTTCACCACTATACCACAGCCTCTAACAAAATGAGAGGGAAAAAGGACTTTTTCTCTGCCCCCAAATCAAAAATACCTGTATAGAAAAAGCTGCAAAGAACTTACTGAGTCTGTTCTGATCAAAAGAGGGTGCTGGGCTGACCAAGCTACAATTAGTTAAGCAAGGAACAAAAATAAATTCTACTACTACTTATAGGAACTGAAAACCTATCCAGCCTTGCAAGCTCTTACTGCTTGCAACAACACTATGCAGCTTTTGGCTACACATGGGGCAGCACGAGAGCAAACAGCATGCAGCTCCTTTGCTAACCTGCCCAGAGAGAGAAAAAAAAAGATCAAACTCCCACAGCTACACATGTGCAGAAGCCACTTCCCAGGCTCAAACGAAGAGATAAATCGTGCTTTGACACAATAATGAGCTCAAAAAAATTATAAAGGTTCTTCTCCTCCTGTAGCTGTGCATTAGTGCATTAAATCATAAGAGCATGGAAGCACTTTTGCATATGCTGCATCACTCCCTCCTCACAGTAACCACCTGCAAACCAGCACGTGTCACCTGTATGGAAACAACTGCACAGAGCCCCGGTACAGGAACAGAACACGGCGACAAAGAAGGATGCCAGGACACCTGGATCTGAACTGAGTGAAAGTACAGCAGGGAAGGCCATACACATGCTGCAGTTTTATTTACAAACATTTATAAATATTCCTTCAACTAGAAAATTCAATAATAGCAAATTGCAAATACATTGGAAAGGCTTGTTTTTGTTATATATATATATATACACACACACATACACGCACACACACACACTACTAACACACAGACTTCTCCAACCTGTGTCTTAAAGGTAGAAATATTTACGCTACACTGTCTTCATTTAACATAGAAAGAATCCCTGGAACACTTCAGGTTTTTATTTTTTGGTTTTTTTTTTTGTTTTTTCTTTTTTTTTTTAAACAGTATGATGGCTGCTATCACTATCCCTTAAAAAAGGTAAAATTGTAATTAGTGTTTATCAAAAGAAGTTGTTTCCTCTCTTTTAAAATAGGTTCTGAAGGAACTGTGACTCTTACGAATTATTAAAGATGAAGATCTGTGTCCCAGCAAAGCCTCCTTTGGCTCATATTCAGGCCATTGGCTCCACCTGAGCACGCAGTACTGACTCCAGCTTCCATCCTGAACTGCGACTTGCACACCTGTTTCTAAGGGATCACACAGAAATCAGAATAAAGATAGAGTTCTTCTCCCTCGACACACGCAGGGGCTCAGCAACATTCTGATAATCAGGGCTTGCTTGGGACTATTTTTATGACAATAAAATTACTTCAATTAGGGCTGCAACTCTGGACTGGAATAGCTGTTCTGGTAAATCCACAAATATAAATGCACTTTGTATTGTTACAGAAGTGCTCAAACTGCCTGCACAGCTATTTGCGTGACAACGTCTCTAGACAGATAAGGTACTTCTGCGCTGCTCCCTCCTGCCTCGAGGAAGGATAGGTGCTGCATGACATTGGCTGCAAAGGCACAGGAAAACAGTGGAGCTGCTGCATAACGATGAGCTCTGCGTATACATGTCTGTATTGCTTGCTCAGCAAAATTGAGTCTGAAAGCTCAACAAGAGAAAAAAAATGTAGTTTTAAGGTGGAAAGTCATACGGACTCTACGTTGCCTGGGTCAGCAAACCTCCCGGTATAACACACACACCCGATGGCAGCTGAATTGTACCCAGCAGAAGGATATAAAGTCCTGGGCTGGGTGCTATAACATGAGATACTTCATTGTTTTAACACTAATTACTGTGCCAGCAGTACAGCACATGGCTGTGAAGCAGAGAGATTCCCAGCCCTGCTATACCTGCGTGCCCTACAGGGCTGGGAACCTCCCAGAACACACATAGGAAGACAGGGTTTGTCCCTTCCCAGCTGCTGCCACTAGTCATGGTCAGTACCCAGGCTCTTCCTCCTCTTGAGAAAGCCCAGTGATACACACCAGATTTCATATAGGCACACTGCATCCGGAGCTATAGATTTGTACATACAACACACAGGGGACAGACTTCTCTGTCACATGCTACCAGCTTCCAGAAATGCCTTCCCCTGCTTTTATCTTCTGCTTTGCTGCAAGGGATGTTCAACATAAAAAGGAAGCTAAGACCCCAACAACGAAACACCTGCCAGTGTCATCTCTTTGCTTAGCACAAATGCAAGAAGGCTCTGTGGCTGTTCTCAAAATATTTTTGCTTCGCACATGGGTTGCTTGTATTTAGGTCACTTTTTTTTTTTTNGGATTTGCCTTGCCTACCCCACACAGGCAGAGCAGAAGACATTCACGTAGGCAGAAAAGCCTTCTGCTCTGCTCCTTACCCCTCTGCCTGCCCATCAGCTCAGCTCACAGCTCAGCCTTCCCATCGCCGAGGAACACTGCAACAAGCAGACACGCTGTGTAAAAAGCAGGAAGGCCAACCATTTCGGAAGGCAGCAATGGAAGCACAACCTGCAGGAGAAAACCTGTGGCAAACCTAACCAAGCTTTCCCTGTGCCCACCTATTCCGCAGCAGCGGAGGAGGAGGAAGGCAGAAAGCCCCTCCTGCAGGGCTAACAGGGCAGCAGGCTGCTCCTCCTCTGGGCCCTAACAGGGCTTTGTCAACCATAGAAGACGTGGACAGCTCTCACAACAAGGCAGACAAAGAGAAGTTAAGGTAGATTGCAGTCCTACAGTACTCAAGAGTAGCTCAAGATTATTTTTTCCCCCCAATTACTATTTGTTGACGTTATTGTTAATTGCAAATCAAGCACGCACCCTGCTTGTAA
The DNA here is from genome assembly GCA_013396635.1 of Penelope pileata. NCBI lineage: Eukaryota > Metazoa > Chordata > Aves > Galliformes > Cracidae > Penelope > Penelope pileata. Next base: position 4,387,027 of record WBMW01000972.1, read on the forward strand.
CAGCTGTTGCTAAAAACAAGAAGCATTATTTTTCCCTGCAGTAAACACTTCTCTAAAATTTATTTCAGACAAATGTATTCTTACTGCAGTCAGCACTTTTCCCAGGCAGAAGCAGAGCTTAAGCACTGTGAGTACTTCACCAGGGTCTGCTCCAGACAAGAGCACTGAACACACAGGCAGGAATGTCCATGTTCCTGCGTGCAGGCATCACATCTCAAGCACCAGATGTTTGCAGTTCTGGTAGTATGGGTGCTCACACACTATCTTTTCAATTCTCTGACAGAAAATCCCATGATTACATCAGCCACTATGAGAAGTTGAGGGGTAAAGATTACTGGTTATCTTGCAGTTTGGAAAGAAAAAACGTCAAATCCCATTTACTGTATGAAAAAGGAACCCACTGGAAAGAAAATTCCTGTACTGTTTTAAAACTCTGTCTGTCTTGGTATTCTGAAGGGGTATGCAGAGGCACTGGAGCTCAAAGCAGCTATCTAAAAGGAGAAATGGAAAGTATGTTAGCAAGAAAATGAAATACAAAAAGCAAAGGCTACCTCCCAAAAGAGCTCCCAGTTCTACAGGTACAAATCCCATCAAACAGGGGTGTAGGCACCATCACCAGACATGCCTAAAAGAAAGGATCTTCTAAAAAGCATTACCAGTAAACAGGAATGTCCTCAAGACGCCTTGGCTAGATTCTTTTGCTTTTTGTGGTAAGAGAGGAAGTGGTGAAAAAAGGGTCAGGACTTTCCCATTCCTAAAATTTTCTTACACGTCAAAGATAAAAGAACGCACGGGGAAGTTTTATGAATATTCACTCGCTTGACTTAAAAGAAATGTATTCCAAGTACTCTACCCAGTTAAGATCTGCATTTGGGGAGAAAAGGAATTCAAAAACCTTGTTCTCTTGCAAGTTTCTCCACAGCTTTAACAGCCACTGTTCAGGTTAGCTACGGGAAAAGACAAGCCACCAGATCACTTTTCCTGGAGACAGTGTGTACAGCCAGAAGGAAACCACAGCCATCCAGGTAAGAGCAAGGAGACTCCCCCACCCAGGCAGCCAGAACCATCACTTCAGAGCCATAATGATGTCAGGTGCTGGCAGCAGCTCCGAGGTTAAGACCTCTGCTAATGCACTACCGATAAATCAGCAACAGGTTGAACTGTACAGGCTGCTCAGTTAGACCTTTGCTGGAAAAGGGAATTAAGCTGTTTTGACAGCTCTTTGCTGCTTTTTTAAATCTCCTCGTGTATTGCCACAAACAAAAGGAGTCAGAGTTTACTTAATGAGCAGTCACCCCAAGTAAAGGAAGTTCACAAGGCATGCTGAGTGGCAGCGTACCGCGTGCTGCCAATTGTATTCAAAGGTCCAGATTCTCCAATTACTCTGCTTTATACTGCTTTTGGTATTAACAGTACCAGCTACGCAAACATCTCCCCAAGGGCAGCTGGGAGGGGAAAGTCAGTTTATGACACTGGCTTGAAAAGCACAGGCACCAGCACGTTCGTCTCAGCCCCGATGAAGGCCAATGTGACTGTGGTCTTCGGGCACCAGGCAGCGATGTACCCGACGGAAAACCCAGGGCTGGCTTCGGGCACGCCTGCCTGGGCTCCACGTGAGGTGGGGACAAGCACGTGGTCCTCACAGAGCTGCACACCCACCGGAACACACAGCTCCGTCCGGCAGCCCCGGGAACCCTGACAGCAGCCAGGACACAAATGCTACATCCTGGGCAGAGAGAGGCAGCAGACATGGGGAGTGCCTGGACAGTGTGTGCACCAGGCAGCAACGGCAGCAAAACAGGTCAGGGTTGTGTGCGTCGACACAGAGGTGATGCAGTGGAGCCCTAGAAGGCCACCAAGTGTTTTGAGTCAGGTGTCCCTGGAACTGGAAATTATTTTGCCCTCATGATGTTCAGCCAGCACCAAATCTGTTCTTCAAAATGTGTTACAAAAGAAAGATCAAATCTGCTCGTGTGCTGCTTTGGAACAGCAGCTCACCCAAACCAAAGCCCACAGAATGACTGCAGGAGACTGTGCACATGAAATAAAACCCAAAGCCACTTTCTGCTAAAATTAATACACAGCCACAGAGATCACAGCTCAGCAGCTGCAGACAGCTAAGCAGCTGCAGAGCCTGGCCACAGCTTTGCAGTAATCCTCAAGAAAGTCTCCTTAAATAATAAAACAGTAAAAGAGAAATAAAAAAAGATACACAATAGCAAGTCTCCACCACAAAGAAAACCTCAACAGGCAAAGAAGAGTAAGCTCTGCACTGCTCATCTCCACAGGACCACAGGCAGCTGGAAACAACAGTCCAGAATTGCTGGCAATCCTGATTCACCCCAAAACCTTGTGCACTGGAAGCCCTACAAAGGCAGCGCCAGGCCCTTACTCATGACCTGGGTGACTGAGCTGAGGCTCTTTAAGATGCTCTGCCCGCAGCAGCCTTCCTCCCAGGCAGCAGGGGAGAGCTGCTGCAGTCCCAGCTCACCCCGTAGCCCTGCAGGCAGGGGCTGGCAGGCTGTGCTAACACAGCAGGCTGCTGCTGGGCCCCTGCTGCAGGGCAGGGGAACGCAGGAGAACAGCCCTGCTAAGGGACAGCAGTGTCTCTGCCCCGCTCCTGGATCCAGGAAGCCTCACGAGGCAGAGCCCTTGCACCACAACAGCAGTTACATTTCTGCTAGCTCCAGCACACACTTCACCCACAGCTCCCAAGTCCCTGCAACGCCCTCCAGGTGCCAAAAGCCACAAGCATCCTACACCCCAACTGCCAAAACGCACAGCTTCCCAGCAGAGAGCCTCTGATGCACTTACACAAACTGTGCTCGGAAATACATTTGTCAAATAAGGACAACAAGAGGAAGAAAACAAGGCCTGCTTTATTGACCCTATTGCTGTCTGCAGATCTTAAAAGAGCACCAGTTCAGCTGCACAGTTCCTGTGTTTCGGAGCCCAGCGTGGGGCATGTGGAGTAGCCCCACGTGCAGAGCTCAGGAGGTCCTGGCTGCGAGCTGCCCCAGGGAGCAGCAGGAGAGGGGCAGGGCACCATGCACCCCACACCATCCCCACAGAGGGAACGGGGAGAGCTCTCAGATATAAGCACCCCCACCGCCCTGAAGGCACCCAAGCAGAATGCTTTCTCTGGGGGAACTGAAGGGTTCATTTTGTAAGAGTTTGCTCAGATTTAGTCAACCTTACCAGCCTCCTCCTCCTCTCATTCACTCTACACTCTGAAAGGGGCTTCAGCTCTCTCGAACCAATTAAAAACTAATTGAAGTAACAGACTGGCACTATGCAGCCTGGGAACGAAGATTCGGCTCAGTCGAGGCCTACACAATGTCATAATATTTCATTTTATTTAACCTCGTAACACTGAAAGAGCTGAAAAGAGTATTCACAGTGATCCAACCCTGAAAAAAAAATATCTTCATCCCAGCTCCAGTCCACTGGGTTCAAAGGAACAGCGCACGCACTTTGCTGCGCGCACGCAGCAGCGGCTGCAGGAAGGCAGCCAGGCTTTATTTATTTGGAGCGCTCCGCGAGGAAGTTAAGCACACACAGCTCTCTCTCAAAAATAAAGATGTGTTGGAACTCCAAGGCAGGGTATTCTATTTATTCAAGAAGACATCCTCATCCCTTTAAGTGAATGAGGAACAGGCCATTAAGATGGATTTGTCTACGCATGGCAATAACCTAATCTCTTCTGCCTTAGACAGTTATTTCTGTGATTGCTAGGACAGTAACTAAGTCATGGAACTGCTGGGAAGAATTCTGTCTCTCAAAGACAAATAAAACTCTGAATAAGTATTTATGAGAGATTTGAGTCTTTCCACATTAGAGAAAACACTTTGTGCCTGGTTCTACAAATGAGGTCCTTTAGGAACTGCAGGCAGGGTTCCCAATCCTCCCAAAGGGCTGCTGCAAACAGAACACGGGTGTAAATACACAGCACCAACAACCTGAGGACATCAGCAGCAAGGATTTCACACACACCCATACCCCTCCTATTAAAAACGCCTTCACTGCACAGAACGCAACCAACAATTTAGATGAGAAATCCCCACCTTGTAGTCCATGGCACTGACATAAGGATGTAGAAGGGGTCTGAGGGCCAGCCTGGCGAGGTAGGGAACAAAAGAAGTCAGGCAGAGAGTTCAAAGGAGCACATCTAACTTCTGAAATGAAAGATTTTCTTTTGGGTGCCAAGAGGAGAGAGACGCAAGCTGGCAAAGAACTGCATTTGCATATGGAAAGTAAATGTGTTTTAATTGTCTGCAGGAAGAAAGGGACAGGACTGACCTCTAAGACAGCTGGTGGTGATTATCTGGAAAGAATAAGTTTGATACACAGTTTAACCCCTCAGAAAGTCCTCAGACAAAATTGGAAACAAATGAAGAAAATAATGAAATGTATTTGCAGATGGGAATTATTTGGTGTGGAATTGGAGATCTAAATCAAGAGCGTGAGGAATGGGTATGTCTTAACTGGGAAGGAGAAAAGCAGCTAAAACCCAGGAGAAAGTGCCTGATGCTTTCTGGGCGGGCACTGTACTTGTTATGCCTTACCTCCATGGCTCTCGTGTCAATGCAGATCTGCTCAAAACCCTCAGAAGAGAAAGCCCACAACAAAAGTCAGGGGTCTCAAAAAACAGCTCCAAGTTCCTGAATTCCTCTGCAACTGTATCTCTGTCACACATTTTAATGTGATTACCCTCAGTAATTAAAAGCACTTAAGTGCTCACAGAACTCCCTCTTAATGGCTACGCAAAGCAAGGCAAGGAACTGAGCGCGGTGCCAGCCCGACCCCGAGCAGGCAGCCTGACAGGGCTGCCACCAGCAGCAGCCACCTGCAGAGCTCTCGGCGGCCTCCAGCACCCAAATGTTTGCTGGAAAGCAGGGACCAGAAGGCAGGCAGGGTGGTGTGAGCTGAGGAATCTCAGTAAGCTCATTTCTCTCCCATGCACAGTGCATGCCAAATCTTAAAATTCCTGCAGCATCCAGTTATGAAACGACAATAGAGGAGAGAAACAGATGGCTGAAGCCTTTAGGAAAAAGATGAAGTATTACTTCATTTGCAAAAAAGAAAGAAATGCATTTGAAAATACAGAACCTACTTCAGACCATGCCTAATTGATATAAAAATAGGTGACTTACTTTATGGAAACGCAGCCTGTCTTCAATTTAGGCAGCATATAAGACATGTTTAACCCCTTCATTGTATTTTCAAGTATGACTTAAAAGCAAAGCAATTCACAAAGATGACGACAGGCACTGTACACATCCTGCAGAAAAGCCTTGCAGCGTTACACATGCACGGGGTTTTAAGCAGCACCTGCATCCAGGTAAGCAGCTTTCCTGCTCACAGGAGCACTGAATGGACAGCCATATACAAAGAACTCAGAAACAAAGCCATACTACACTCGAAGATCCTGTTGAAACCCAGACTTGCAAGACATCACACAAAAAAGGAAACATGAAAGCCACCCCAGAGAGACCACGGGTTCAGCAGGAGAAGCATCAGCAGCCAGGTAATGCAGCTGCCACAGCCCCAGGTCCAGACACTGAAGCAGTCTCCAGCCTCATGGGGAACGCAGGAGCTCCGTGCCGGGCTGGCAGGCCTGACCCAGGCCCCCCAGGAGGCTTCTGGGAGCCAGCAGCTGAGGGGCAGGGAACCCAGCAGTGCCAGGTGCCAGCACTCAGGCTGCCAGCTTGGGGCTCCAGCACGAGCAGCAGCGTTACACCTGCCCAGCACGCTCACACCCTGCTGCAACAGGCTGCTACGACAGCACAGAGCTGTGCATGCAGCCTTGCCCCTTTTTTTAATCCACCTCTCTGTATGTATTCAGTGGCCTAGAGTGAAATGCATGAGATCGATTTCTGATTTGGGGCGGGTTTTTAATGGTGGTTTTTACTTATTTGTTTCCCCTCAGTGGGTCTGCACTGAGGATAAGGCCTGCATTAACTTTCCTACCATGCACAGCCCCTCCAGGCCGGGGCTGCAGGGCTGGGTGGAAAATCCTGCGCTGCCCCAGCTTCTCCCAAGAGTGAGCAGGGGATGACACACTCCAGTACCGCCAAGCAAGAGCCTTCCCAACACCAAGTGCTTCTATGATTAATGCAGAGCATTACGTTCTTGTGGTAGCAGGGCTTGTTAATCCATATTAAAGATCCAGGCTGCATTTATTTATTTTTATTTAGCAAAAGGCTCCAAATGAACTAACTGCTCAATTTTTCAAAGGCAGTGAGCAGGCCCAGTAATTAGGGCTGGGTCAGAGGAAGCAGCGAGAATGCCACAGAAGCAACTCGGTCCTGCTAATTGCCTGGAGATGAAGTTTTTCTAACGAAACAGTGACAACACCGGGCAGCTCATCACAACCTGTCCCCTCAAACACCTCCAATGAAAAGCAGTCATCTGAGAGAAGCTGCCCTCAGTCACCAGCAAGAGTCAGAAATCACAGACAGCAGAAAATGCAAGCAAAGGGACATTCTGCCCATGCTGAAGCAGTGCTGCTGTACCCAGAGATAACCCTTCCAAAGAGTGAAGCAGCAACACCAGAGCGGCAGTGACTTCCCAGGACAGACACTGCTCTTGTTTCTGGAGTTGTTTTGAATGCTAAGTTAAAAAAAAAAAAA
>WBMW01000972.1:4398186-4428303 GCA_013396635.1 Penelope pileata
GCGGCCAGGCCGTGCCGGGGCAGCCCAGAGGCAGTAGCGGGGTGTGAGCGAGCGGCCACCAGGCGGGGAGCGGGCAGCCCTTGCCCGGCCGTCCTCGCACCGCGGCGGCTTCGCAAATTGGTGCGGGATTTCTGGCCCAGCTCTGCGCAGCAGTTTCGTGCTGGGGCGGCCTCGGCAGCTGTCATACCCAGATCTGCGCTCCCATCCGCCGCCCCAGCACCACGCCTCAGGTGTGCTCCTCAGGCCGAGGCAGCCGCCTCCTGTCCCGTGGAACAAACGCGGGATGGCTGCTGGTTGGTCTCTCGTTTCGATCATTATTTATTAACATTTTCCCTCCATAGCTTTTGGCTTCAGGTTACTCCAGGCCGAGGACTCACACGCCGTAGGGCTGCGTTTCCATCTGTCCCGTGGGGAGAACTGCAGCAGGGCAGTGCCCCCCTCACCCCTGCAGCTCCAGCCTGGCAACCCGCAGCCCTCTGCTTCTGGGGAAAGCTGCAGGGGGTTCCTGCTGCAGGGCGTGAGCAACTACCTTGAGAAGAAGGGCAATATCCTGGGGCAGAGCAGAAGCTGGAGGGCACCGCAGCATTCTCAGGGCTGAGCCCTGGGCCCAGCCAGCTCACAGCTCTTGTGTGGCTTCTGGTGGCAGCTCAGCGGGCAAAAAGGGATCAGTGTGGATGGAGACCTCATGCCCTTTCCCTTGCACAGAGCACTGCTGGACCAGTGGGGAACCCCTGTGCTGACTTCACTGCCCAATGCAAGAGCTCATGGCTGGCCCTGCCCACCTCAAGCCCAGTCTGTGCCAGAGATGGGGCATAAATCGTCGCTCAGCTACAGAGGATCCGGGCCAAAACCTAGGGAAATAGTCACATTTTGACTTAATCCAATATTGTGAGCTTGATAATGAAAACGGAACCAAAACTGGTTACACAAAAGTGTCCCATACTCACTTCCAGGGTAAATAATCAAATAAACAACTGCCATGGCTCCCTGAGTGCTCCTCTTGGTTACAAACAGAATGACATAATTTTATGTACAGTGCCAAAGACGTGCTTTTCTGCAAGCAGGAAAAATAGCCACATGATGAACAGGCAGAGGCTTTTTCATTATTTAAAGATACATAATATGTGTAACATCTCTATGAACAATATTCCTGTCAAAACTGTTGTATTCCTTGCCTAAGGAAAGCTGTGGAAGTATGTTTGAGTATATTTGTGCATGCCCTCATCGTTGTCGCTCTGGAAACGACACGAAGCAGGATGCTGAGAGCTGCTCGGGCTGGGAAGCTGCTGGGAACGATCACGGAGTCCCCAGAGCAACCTGACCTGGTTCTTACGAGCAGCTGGGCCCACCAAGGACACCCTTGCTATCCAAAAATACATGCTCATGCTCTGTGGCTCCCTTTTTCTTTCCTTCTGCTGACACTGAAATATCCACCCTCCTTCACAAACACCATAAAAATCCCATTTTATTTTTTTTTCCAGGATTTTGACTCCTGCTCCCTGACTTTGGCCTGTTGGAAGAGTTCAGACCTCCGGGTCCACATAAAAAGTTTACCTATGCTCTATTCATGTTATTTCCTGTTAAGCTCTAAAGCTATACAGCCTCTCCCTTATCTCTCTTATCCCTCACAGCCCACAAAGCCAACCATATCCTGGGCTGCATCCAAAGCAGCGTGGCCAGCAGGGTGAGGGAGGGGATCCTGCCCCTCTGCTCTGCACTGGTGAGACCTCACCTAGAGCACTGCGTCCAGATGTGGAGTCCTCAGCACAGAAGAGACGTGGAGCTGTTAGAGCGCGTCCAGACAAGGGCCACTAAAATGGTCCCAGGAATGGAACACCTCCGCCATGAGGACAGGCTGAGAGAGCTGGGGCTGTTAAGCCTGGAGAAGAGAAGGCTCCAGGGAGACCTGATAGCACAGTATCTAAAGGGGGACTATAGGAGAGAATGTGACAGACTCTTCAGCAGGGTCTGTGGTGATAAGACAAGGGGAAATGGTTTCAAACTAAAAGAGAGGAGATTTAGACTGGATATAAGAAAAAAGTTTTGTACAGTAAGGGTGGTGAAGCACTGGAACAGGTTGCCCAGAGAGGTGGTGGAAGCCCCATCCCTGGAGACATCCAAGGTCAGGCTGGACTGGGCTCTGGGCACCCTGATCTAGCTGTAGGTGTCTCTGTACATTGCAGGGGAGTTGGACCAAATGACCTTTAAAGGTCCCTTTCAACTCAAATGATTATATGAGCCTGTGATCCTTCAACACCTCTTCATCAGCATGACTAAGGACAGGTTGTTCACCAGTAAAGAAATGACCTTTGCTAGAAATAGCTATAATTATAAATCTGTTTCCCTGTCCTTCTGAACATGAGCCTGCAGAAATGTCACCAAGGAAATCGACTAATTGGATTATGTCGTATTTGCAAGAGCATTCAGCTTTCTGAGACAATGGGCTATGCTTGTACCTTTTCCTGTTACATCTTAAACTTCCTTATATTTCTAGATCCCGTCAGAAGTTTGATCCCACCTTAACAAAGGTAGTGGAGAATTTGCAGTGATTTCCACGGATCTGGGTAAAGTACCATCCTCCTGCTCCCCAATATGTCACAATGTGCCTTAAAATTCAGTTCTGTAATAAGTAATGCTCACCAGGTTCTGTGGCAGAACGCTAGCCTGATGGCTCTTTTCCTATGTTTCATCACATCCCAACAGTAATCTAACAACAACAACAAAAGGTTTCATATGTTGCACATCATAAAAATGTATGCAGTGACAAAATCAGCTTTTTAATCCTCCCTTCTTCCTTTGTATCTTATCTGTTGCTGGAAAAACTCCACTCAGCTGTCTTTTCACATCAGCTGATGACACCAACAGCCATTCCCTATTGGAGGAAAAAATGTTTTGAATGTTTCCTCTGTTAAATATTGGCTAAAACCTTTTAGGGAGAGGTGAAGTTGGAATACTCCATTTTCTCTGCACAATGAAAGCTTGGCTTTGAGATTGGCCCCTGGGAAAAGGTGACTCCCTCACTGCAGAATTAGCCCAGTTACTATCATAGCTTGTACTGAAAGCATACAACTGCAGCAACACACTCCCTGTTGCTGTTAAGGAAGTAGCACTAAGTATAAAAATATCACAGTTTTGCCTTACAAGCAAAAAGAAGCAGAGCTTAGGATGTACTGTGATGGTCTTGCTAACGTTTCAGCACGGACAGGCCGACAGGCCGGCCTGGTACTTACCCCCGACCTGCTGACCCATGCAGTGTTTCTCCTGCTTGACTTCAGCCCCCGTTTGTGATGTGGTGAGTCCCTGCTGTGCTCTGGCCAGAGGGGTGCCCAAAAGCCCATTCCCTGGGTGGCAGCCTCATGTCACAGCCTCTATGAGCAGCTTGACTGCACCACCCCAGAGGCACTGGGTGCTCCTGCCTGGCCCAAGGTCCTGTAGGCAAAGCCAAGAGTTTGGTTCCAAAAGGGTGGATGAAAAACGTCCTCACCTGTCCTTCCTTTATCTCACCTCTCTTGTGTGGCTGAAATTCTTCCTAAACCACTCAGCATTAAGGGGGACGTCGTATTTATCTACAGACGAGGTCAAGGACAGGAGTCACATTCCTGAAATGCAGAAGCTGCAATGCAGGAGTTCAGCCCTTGGAGCCAAGACAAAAGATGGGGTCTTGATGGTGGAGATCCACACACTGCAGGCAGCATTTCCCTGTTCTGCAACACAGAACACTGGATTCAAACTGATTTCTCCAAAGAACTTTTTCCAACATTATTTCTAGTCAATCTCACATTAGTTAGCTTGCAAACAGTCTGAACGAGTTTTGTCATCGAGCTTTTGATATCCTTGAGAACTGTACCTCTCACTGTGGCCTCTGTTTCTGTTTTTTCTTTTTTTTAAAAAAAAAAAAAATGCAGCCTGTACTTTGTCCATAAATAACTTTCGATCCTTTTATTATGCTTATTGTCTCTTGTACCTTTTCCAGTTCTTCAATACCCTTCCTGTGTGGTCTCCCTTGCCTTTTTGCAAAGTAAAATGATGCTTGTGTAGGACATCCTGCAGCATTAATGAGGTTAAGAGCATCTTTCTTTCTCTTCATAAAATAAATACCGCATTTCTTACCAAAGAATCCAGCTGTTAATTTAAAATGCCCTTCAGGAATACTGACCTTGATTTTCTGGAACTGTTCACTTTTTCTTGTTTTAATATATATTTTTTTGTCTTCTCTGAAGTTCTTTTCAACTTTGAACACAACCTTCTTTTTTAACATATACTTTTTCATAACCTAATTGCTTGTTACACAGCCTGCCAACAGCACTCTGCAGAGATAGCTGAAAGGGAGAGGGCCAAGCTCAAGGGAGCAACCCATGGCTGGGATTTGGAAAAAAACATTTCAGGTAGGTATGGCAGCACAAGTGAGAAGGTGAGACTCTTTCTCCACAAAGCAGAATACGAACAGAAAGACCCTTCTCCAAGAGCACTGGCAGAAAATCTGAAATGGAGCAAGTTCACGGGGAGAACTGCTTCCTAGCTCCCAAACATGCACCCATTCTATTTCACCTCCCAGCTGCAGATGGAGGTTCAAATTGCCAATGCAAGGATGGGAAGGTCAAGGATTTACAGTTGTACAGCCCATACCACTTTTTTTTCTTTTCTTTTTTTTTTTTTTTTTCTGAGATTCTGTGTATTAGAAAATGAGCAGTTGGACACGAAACCCGAATACTGTACTGGAAAAAATTTAAACCTTTTAACTGTATTTCAATAACTCTGCGTAAATGCCAGAGAAATCATAAAAATGTAATACAGCTGTCTCCAAAGATTATGCAGGAAATTCCTCTTTGTCCAAATACAATATCATATGTCACCTTTAAAGAGAACGCCCAGTTAACTTTGGACCTCACCATCAGTCATCCACACAGCCTGTTAGGAACAGGGGAACGCTGCCTTGGAGTGGAGACATGAGCAACGCACAGCCTGGCACAGATCACATCTGAAGAAATTACCTTGCAGATGTGACAAAGCAGCCCACATGGGCTGCTTCGAAAATAACTTCTCCTATTCCATTCTGTTGGCCCATGGCGTCAGAGGCAGATGTTGGTGGCATGGCAGCAGAGGGTGAACCTTCCCACCAATATTCCATTCCATGTTGTTGCCATGTGACAGATGGCAGCAGAGGGGCACTCTGACACAGTGGCGTCTGACATGGAAGCATGGATGAAGCAAAGGGGTGGAATTGAATTCCTCCATGTGGGAACAGTGGCACCCGCTGACATTCATTGATGCTTGCTGAATGTTGGTGGAGACCGAACAGTGGATGTGAGCACAGTGAGGCAGTGGTGGTACATTTCAGCAGCGGCGACAGTGGTCACCTCTACTGCTGCAGATTTTTACGAGCACGACATACACGTTTCTTGTTCATCACTGGTGAAAATGGTGGTGACTATGCTGAAAAATCAAGTTTCGTAGCTGAGAGTTTGCTTTATCAAACAGTGTTATTGTGCTCTTTGTATCTGTTGTAGTTTCCATGGAAATAAATAGAAGACATTACTTTTGGAGAGATCTGTGTATTATGCAACCTGAGCTCCTACCAGACTAAGGAAATTTGTAACACCAGAATTACAAACATCATGCAATAGGACATTAGTGTCTGATGAAAGCAGTGGTATGGCCTTAGTCCTGCAGCAGGTTTATGGTTAGCAAAGTTACAGTTAATGAGAAGAAGCTCCACGAACCCATTTGCATATGCAAAGACATCCGAGTGGACAAGTGTTTGCAGGCTTTGGTCCTGGTGCTGGGAGGGGAGACGCTGTGTGGAAGACCATCAATCTTGAAAGGAGAAACAAGTAACTGTCTTGTGAAACCGACTGCAAAATTGCCTGCTCCACCTTTTATAGCCTCAGCCACACCCAAATGCATAATTCCAAGCTCAGAAACTGCTTTTCAGTATGTCCAGATTAACCCACATCTATTTAAAGTGTTGCAAATTACTTTTAACCAAGTGTATTCTTCACGTCTTTGTTCTTCTCCCTGTACACTTTTAAAACTGTGTATATTGAAGTCACAGTATGCAAACGTTGACTAATTCCTGTGGTGCTCTCTCTACTTACAGAAGTGGCAGACAAAGATAGGCTATAGTCAATAGGAAAGGTAAGACTTGCATTCTAGGTTTTGTGGTTTCTAATGTGCTTCCCCTTTCAATAGATCAAAATCATTTTATTGGGAAGGGAATGATTGCAGAACAAATTGTGCTGTGCGCTTGTATATGATATTTTGTAAATACAGCCAGGACATGAGTGGATTTTTTCAGGACAGTGAAGAGCGCTTCTCTCACAGGGTTTCCTTTTGCCAGACTTCTAGTTGAGAGGGCAAACTGCAAAGGTGATAGGACCATGCAACTTACAGTTAGGTGCTCCTCTTGCTTATTTAAAGCATTGCCAAAACTCCTCACTTTCCCCATCAACAATCTTAGAAGCACTGAACTGATTTAGCAAGTCTTTCCACCGAAAAGATCAACCTGAAAGAGTCACAAAAGCAGGCATGAAAAGCTTGGCTGAATTATAAGGAACCAAACAAAGAGGCTGTACGTTACTAACTGTAGATGGACTTCAGTTTGCTAGACCCACTACATCAGATAATGTTGACCTCATTGTTTCTTGCAAAATCATGATGCATTCCTCAGTGCATGGCAGCATCACCTCAGTGAGACCAAAATAAAACCCACAGAAAGGTTTTATATAACACCAAGGCGGCAAGACCTCTAATGTAGATTTCTTATTGAAGCAAGAGCCAAGAACAGCTTAAATTCATTAGCTAATGGCCTGTGACAATGAAGGACAAAGACAATTATTATGCCTATGTCCCAGATGATTGTTTCTGTGTGAAGAAAATGCAACAAATTATTGTTCTCCCATATTAATGTATCATAAAGGATTAATATAATATCAAGAAAAAGCTATCCCTTTCAAAACGCAGACTAATGCTGGATAAATTTGATTTTTATAGATGAAAGCTTGGTAGAAAAATCAAGATTTTATTAGAGCCATGGACAATCATATTACATTTTGTATGATATGAAGACTTCACTATTGAACCAGGAAATTGGTCTCAAGAAATTTTTTCTTCTGAAGACTTACCATCCCCGAGCATCTCTCATTGCATCTCAAATAGTTATCCTTGAATATAATAGCCAGAGGCATTACATCTTAATGGCTGTTTTTATTTATAGAATAGTCAGAAAAAATATGCAATATGGAGTCTTGAAGGTGAGTGAAAGCCTCCTGCCTGTCTCAGTACCGGCTGTGGATACATTTCTTTTCACTTGAAAAAGGAAAGAAAAAGAAAGTCAGAGTAGTCAGGCATCTGGAACGACAACAATCATTACTTCGCTTCTGTGTCATTTACAAAATTTCACTTTCCATAGAGCTTTAGTTTAGGAAAATCATAATTTTACAAGACCTTGTGTGGTACAATCACAGAAGCTATCCCAGGTAAAGTATTAAAAGGTTTAATGATCGTAAACAAAACATTTTAACTTATAACAGCAATCTCCCACCGAGATGAGGAACACCCAGATCCCACGCAGGAGATCCTTTCCCCTCCATGGCTGGCTCTTAAATAAGCCCAGGGTAGTCCCACCCTGGGTCCACCCCTCCTGGTCACATGGAGGGGGGGCACAGGTGTTCCTTAGGCCAGCCACCGCCCTTCATCAGGTGCTCAATCACTAATTCAGGCTGTGACCTCATGTTTCCCTTACACCTTGAGACCCATAACAAGCATAAAAATCCACAGAGTAATTAAACCAGATCTGTTCTTAAAGAGCCTGAAGACTATATATCTGTTTCTGAACTACATAAACTGATATCTTAACATGGAAAGTGAAAATCAACTCCTTGTAATTTTTTAATGCCAACAGCTAAAGTGCTAAGGAGATGACTTGTCACCCAAGGCCACCAAAAACTGTGAATTCAGACTAAGCAGGACCCAGCTGGATGGACCAGGGCTTCAGGGCCCTATCCTGAACTTATGCACATGCACAAGGGACTGGCAGCTCTAAAGCACTGTGAAGCCTCCCCAAGGCTGCTGACAGCAGTTCCACAGCAGAATGGGCTGGACGAGTCCCTAACATGCAGTGAGGGAAACCCACCAACATGCTCAGCTGCCCAACACCTCTTGCCACCAGCAGCCATAGCTTTCTCTTATTTTCAGTGCCCATTTGAGGTTTCCTGAAGCTTCATGTACTTCATTGCCACTCTGTCTCTTACCAGCAAGATGCTAGATAACCACTGTCGGCAGAGACTTCTCCCAGCATCAAAGCACAGAACCCACAGCTCTTGGTAGCATCAGGTATGCTTACAAAGGAGCCCATAAGCCCTGGCTTTATGCATGGTACTTTAAGGAATTGCGCTTTCTGGGAAGCACCCACCTAGTGACACTGGAGACCACATGGGTCTACTCAGAAACCCACCTGGAGCTGCAGCCCATACTCCTTCCCCTTCACACTCACTCCCAGTTGTCACTCGTAGATGTTCAGTCCTCCCACTTACTCTGGTGGCAACGCGTTGTTCATTCAGGGCTCAACAAACCCCAGTCTTGT
Organism: Penelope pileata; assembly: GCA_013396635.1. Lineage (NCBI taxonomy): Eukaryota > Metazoa > Chordata > Aves > Galliformes > Cracidae > Penelope > Penelope pileata. The sequence goes on from WBMW01000972.1 coordinate 4,406,768, forward strand.
CCTCTAGTGATGCGTGCTGGCCAGAGAGCCTCAGTGAGCAAGTGCTTTGTAGTCCAGCTTTCACCTGTCCTGAAACAAAAAAATCTGGGGATGAGTTCTGGTGCCCCAGCATGGCATAGGTATGCAACCACAGCTTGTCCCAAGGGCTTTGATGGGTGCCCCCCTGTTCCACAAAACAGCCTTTGTACATCTTCTCTTTGCAGCTGACCTTTGCAATGTAAGCCGCTGAGACTAATAAAATTTCTAATATGGAGTGTATATATGGAGTGCTACAGATTATGAAATTCAATGCCATATTTTAGAAGTCATAAAAACATTATCTAATCCCCAGTAACTCCCCTCCTCCCCCGGAGAGACTCAAGAATATGTTTATGCACAAAAGTGCCAAAATCATAAAAGGCCTGATTCTGCACTGTTTGCACTGTGGTGAGGCAGCTATTACATGACATTTCATAAATACAGTGACTCAGAAATAATTAGTATGCTGAATAACAAGCTTTCCACTACAGTGCAGTGCTGTACACCTTGAATCACTGATTTTCAGGAAACGCTTGCACAGCCCAGCTTAAACACTACAAATAAAAGTGAACTCTGGGGGCAGAAAATGCTGCTGTTGGATTTTGCTCTGTCTTTTTTCCCTTTAAAGGGAGGTGCATTGATAGCAACAACCCTGTGGCCGCAGGGACAAGCAGCAGTAGCTGCGCCTTTCCCAAGCGGCAGAGACAAAACACATCGTGCTGTTGTGACACAATGGAGACCTTCCAAGAGAGCATCACGTTTGCAAGATTAAAATTAATGCAAACACCAAACAAAATCTTTCTTTGAAGGAAGGAGATTATTTAAAACTGCTTGTAATTAAGGGAGAAACAGCATTGCACACAGCTCTGCTCAAGCCAAGGAGTACTCCAGATTTTCACTGCTCAGCTTATCATACTTTTTTTTTTCCTTTTGTGAAAACACGGAGCGGATTTTATTGCCTTTTTTGGATATTAATACACAACCAATTATAAATTGTGAGCTGCAGCACTGGGTAATTTCTCTTCAAGAATGTCAAGCAGGTTCTGTGCTGGATCAGCCCTTGTGACAGCACAGCAACCAGCAGTGCCTCCGACATGTTTTAGCAACAATTTGTACACAGCAGCTCAGCAGGGAAGCCAGAGCAAACCCCATCTCAGGGCCAGCTCATGATGCTGAATTTTAACCTGCTGAACGTTCTTCTTGAAAATAAAAACTTCAGATTTAGCTCAAATTCTCAGGAGCAGAGATTCACATTAAAAATAGGAAATGGCAGTATCATTCCTCCACAAAACGCATCAGAGGGGCCTGTCTCAGCTTCTTCCCATGCTGTCTGCTGTTGTGCTGGCACCACATTCAGGGCTCCTTGCTGCTCATCATAAGAGAGAAAAGGACAAATTGCAAATGCAAAGTTAAAAAAGGAAAAAGGGATGGCAGTGTGAACTTTTGTGTCAGATGTTCATGTAGATACAATGCACACCGCAGAGCAGCACTGTCTCTAGGGCTGTGTTGCAGCATCCATCAACGTATCTGAAAGAGCACTTGGTTGCAGGGGGGTTTGATTGCACAAGAGTGGCCTCTTGCCTTACATTTTTCTCAGGATGAAGTATTTCCAAAAGAACTACCCTCGCCCTGAGAAAAATAGTTCTAATTGTTGACATTCATCACATTTAAAGGGAGGCTGTAAGAAAGAAGGGACAGACTCTTTAGCAGGGTCTGTGGGGATAGGACAAGGGGAAATGGTTTCAAACTAAAAGAGAGGAGATTTAGACTGGATATAAGAAAACAGTTTTGTACAGTAAGGGTGGTGAAGCACTGGAACAGGTTGCCCAGAGAGGTGGTGGAAGCCCCGTCCCTGGAGACATCCAAGGTCAGACTGGGCAGGGCTCTGAGCACCCTGGTCTAGCTGTAGGTGTCCCTGTTCATTGCAGGGGAGCTGGCCTTTAAAGGTCCCTTCCAGATGGCCTTTAAAGGTCCCTTCCAACTCAAACGATCCTATGATTCGATGGTCTACAGAAGCCTTAATGACACTACCAGGGCCAAAATGAAGCTTGAAGTAGGGGGCTGTGCCTCCACCAAGCCAAGCAACAAGTGCAATACCTGAATTTGGCAAGGGTACTGAACCTGTAAAAACACAAGCCAAAGGAGCAAGTAAAGATGAGGATGTGCACAAAATGTCAATGTCTGTGTATTTTCCACCTCTTTTCTATTAAAAATCCCCTTCGCTGTGTGGAAAAATACTTTTCTGCACTGAGAGAGAAAAATGCTATGCAAGTCAGGCTCTACTTTTTCAGTCTTAATCATAGGACTCAGCCTCGTCATAATTTGGTTTTGGTAATTTAATACATAATAAGAACCCTACACAGTAACACCAGTTGAGACATAAAACATTGATCTGAGGCCATTGCTGTGATATCCAATTGCCTTTGCCTGGCTACTGCAGTCAGCACAAGTAGTCCTTAATAGGGAGTTTCAAAACAGCCTCCAATATTTGCAGATCACAGAGCACGATCTCTGTGCTGCAGCATCAAGAGATTTCAGGACACTCCAGTAACCTTGCTTCAGTGCTGCTTGACACTGCCAGCTGCAGAGATCCCCTTCCTCTCAGCACCTCCACCTGCCAATTAACAGCTAGTAAAAAGAACTTCCAAAAGCATCTGCAGTTTGTCGCAGTCCACATTTGATGATATATTCTTTAAAGATCAAATATTCAAATTGTCTCCTTGTCTTTCTTTTTTTTTCCTTCTGTTTCATCCTTTACTATCCCCATAATTCATCAGAGGTCTGAGCTGGTGCAAATGAGCTACCAAATGTGTGACAGCACGATCCACCTTGGAAACTTAACTCAGGAGCAATGATTTTCTTATGCCTTTTACTTTCTCGGGGCTCAGGAGTTTTTATGAAGTTTGCTAAGGAACCATTTTGATTTGTCTGTTTGTGTAAAAATAATCCATGTTTCCTTGGCATGTCAAGAATACAACATGCCAGCAATAACTTGCATACTTTTGAAGGTCTTTCTGCTTGTGAAAGACTAGCACACTGCTGGCTTTATCAAGAGGTCTAAAACATGCTCATGGAACTCAAAAAAGGCCTTTGCAACGACTGATAAAGTTAATTTGCAAGGCTAACTCATTAAATTAGCAGAACTGTTAAGTCTCACAAGGAGTAATTGCTGTCTTATGCAAAAGATGAAATGTGCTCCTCCTGAAAAAGAAACTTCACATCTCTTAGCTAATAATGAAGTAACAGACCATCACAGACCCTTTCCAGCTATTCTTATTTGGACATGCTCCACATCCTTTTCCAAGCCAGCATCTTCGGGCCAACGTAAGCCCCTGGGATATCCTATCTCCGCCCACATCTCTGCATTTCCAGCTTGAGCCTGGCCTGGGCAGCTGGGCAGAACCAAGCTGAGGGTAACAGCATTACCTTCAGAACATGTGGCAATACGTACTGGAAAAGAGCATTCTGGAGTTGTAGTCTGAAGGACTGCCACGTCCATAGGGTTAAAATGGTTTCACACAGCCCTGTTTCATTCGTAGCTTCTTTAGATCACTGTGTTATGACATTTAAGGTTACACACAGGAGACTTGTAACATTTCCCTTGCTACTGCCATTGTAAAGAGTTTGCTTATTGCAGGAAAAGGGGACTTTTTTTCTTCCTTAACAGGAAAATGATCTTGTAAGGCAGCCTCCTGCAATGCATTACATTCGAAGTAATACCAGAGTATCCAATATATGAGAAGAACATGTCAGAATCTCAAGATCACAGGTACTGCGTGGTCACTTGTACTTACACGTCCTTTTCAGCAAAGGAACAACAGCACTTGGTAAAAGCATTTGCTGACACAGTCAGTACCAATGGCACCTGAAAGATGAACAACCCCCCGACTCCCACCGGGGATGCTCTCTGCTCTGCACCCTCTGAGAGGGCACCTACAGCACGGGCTCCCTGTCCTGACACCAGCACCAGCTCCTGACCCACAGCTGACTGAGGAGTGCATGTCCCTGGGGAAGGATTGATTTTGCTAACCCACCAGGCCTGCAGTTAGTGAGTAACAGCACATAACATGCTGCTGAGGAGACTAGTTTACAGGCTCCTTCGTTCGCTACACACAGATGGGATGGAGCCTGTCAAAACAGAGCACATCTTCTTCAAGCAGTCCTACTTCTAGGTGGGTGCAGAGAGTCCCCACAGAAATCCTTTGCTTCCAGAAACCTCAGAGCTAGGAAGGAGCATCAGGAATGACCTCATCATGCACACATCCTCAACCTCTCACACTCTTCTCTATGGTGGTGGCTGCTGCTGGCCACTGTCAGGGATATGGGCCTAGATGGACTTTGATACAAACACTGGTTCCTGGATCTCCAGGGATTTCTGTAGCAGGATATACGGTGATTGCCAGCAGCTCTGATTTGCAGCACAAGCTCAGCCCGTTCCTCCCCTGGAGGGTTTAGAGCCCATGAAATACCTCGGGCCAGCTGCACTCCATTGCATGGGAATGGATGTGGACGAGCCACATCTTTAGCATTTGAATTTAGGTACTTCACATAGCTGCTCCAGTGCCAGACTTGGCTGTGCTCCCAGACTCACCCTCTGGCTACATATGACATCTCAGCCATGTATAAGCTCACCAAAGCCCACACAGATGTAAGGGCTGGGTTAATCCTACGTCATTACTCTGCTGCAGTTACTGCAGCTCTCCTGCCTCCACCGTGTGGAAAGCTGAACATCAGAGCATCTGCACGGCAGCAAGTGTCCTGGCCAGCTCCTGTCTCCTTCAGCCCTTGTTCATTGCCATGGGCTGCACAGGACCCAGACACTCGGCCCCACACTTCAGCTCTCTCTCCATAGCAGAAATGTGCACCAGTATCACTGTCCAGACACCTCCGTGGGCACAGAGGCAGAGATGGTATTTGCTGTTACACCCACTTATGTCTCTATGCTGTGTAAAGAACTAGCCCTCCTTGCTCATCTAGTTTTTAGCCAAAGATCTCAACTTGATTACATCCTACTGCACATCTGGTTTTAGCAGTGCAGGCTGGATACTTCAGAAACCGCAGAGAAAAGGTGTTTGGGTTAAGAATGCTCTTGTGATAAAAAAAAAAAGAAAGTATGTTAAGTCTTCACATGTTTGTTTAGATAAAATAATTTTCATTTAAATGCTGGCACAATTTCAACAATTTGATTTTAATTTTGAAGTGTTGAAAATGCCCTCAGATAATTTCTGTAGCATTCCAGGCCCCGTAAGTGATCATAGGAAGCAAGTCACCTAAGAAATCAGTTAATAGCAGAGCTGAAATTCATTTCCTGTTTTCTAAGAAAACAAAAAAGGGCCCACTACTCTTAAGTCTTTCTGAGAAAGATCTTCTCACGAGTAGTTTAAACCAGACAAGTGTGGTTTGACTTTTTGCTCCCCCAAAACATGGTTTTCCCCTTGAGAAAGCCTCTGAGGCTCTCACTTGCCATACTGGTCCCAGTCATTCACTGGACTTTGGTACCAAGTACTCTGCTGTAAGCACTGTTTGGATCAGACTCAAAAATGGTTCAAAATCCGTTCCAAAGGAATTTACAACCATACACGATTATAAAGATGCTCAATCAATGACACAGTATCTGTGTTCTGAATTTCAACACAACATTGGTCTGACCATTTCATATTACAATTTGGTTTTGCCTTTAGGCATTAGGCGAGACTTTTATGCACCAATGCTGATTTTCTGTTTTATCACTGTCTCTGACTTCCTCACGTAACTGAATACCAAAAAGATGTTCAAAATCAGAAAGCTTTGCTGGTTTGGGGTCAAAGTTTGACCCAATTTCCAGCCAAAACAACCTATTGGTCTCCATTCTCTCAAATTCAGGTGTAGGGTTACTGAAGCTTCAATTCATTGAACTTGGCTTGAGTAAACAGAGCTCATTCTTCAAAGGAACCAAGCAAAATTGGGTCTTCAGCTCACCTCAGACAAGTTTGCAACCCCCAACTAGACAGGTCTCAGAAGGTTTCCTTCACTGAGGTTTTGCTAGCAGCACCACTTGTAACACGATGAGCCTCCATCTAGCAAGACAAGATGTTGCAACTAGCTGCAACCACTGCTGTTGCCTCATTTTGGTTTCAAGGGAGCAGATTCCGTAATATTGTTTGCTAGGGAAGCTGGTTTCCATTTAAAAAGGAGGGGAAAAAAATGTCTCTGAGCTGGCTTTTGAAAGCTCTCCTTTGTTGAATAGCACAGTTAACAGGCCTGGTTATGATAACAAGCTCTTCATGGAAGAGAATTTGTCTTCTGAGAAATAAGGCCATTTTAGGTATTGATAGAAAGCAAACAAAAAATGACTCAAAAAATCCTTCATTAGATTTACAAAATGCAGTCGATGCAACTTTTATTTTGTAATTTTGATCTTTCTCCAGATTTATTATCTATCCCAACTTTCTCTTCCCCACAGTAGCTTTCGCTGGGTTTTAGATCAACCTTCACGTTATTAACCTACAGATACTCAATTCTCCATCAGCATTTCTACTTGGAAGCAGCCAAGACATTAAAGGTAAATTAGTTCATTGTTGAATCACTTGATATAATAGACTCAGTGTGTTAATCCTCATGTATGTGGTCTGGGGAGACAAGTAAAGAGGGCTGTTGGTTTGGGGAGTTTTTCTCCTCTGCGCCTAGCACATGTGGTAAGGCAACAGCAATAAATCAGAACAAAGGAAATAAAGTACTAAGGCTGTAGGGAACATGTGTTTTTGAAGAAAAGCTTGGCTCGCCACTAAAAGCAGTACTGTCTTATAACGGATGTTTAAAATTCAGATGTAAAAGAGAAAGGAAAATTATGTAAATAATACAGTGACTTACAGGTCTGTGCAGCTTTCAAACAACACTGTGAGCTCATCCATCTTCCTTGACCCAGACAGACTGGCCTCAAGCTCCAAGACAGTGGCACACCTCATCTCCAAGCTGTGCTGTGACACATCAGGCTGCAGACAAAGCATTAAAGAGTTAAAACCAACCCAGGCAATCAACATCTTGTTTCCCAGGATCAAGGCTCTCCAGCTGCTGTTGACAGCCCACTGCAAACCAACATCAGCTTGAGACGTGCAGCTGGAGGAGTCGTTTGTCTTCCCAGGACCTATACATCCCTCATGCCATAATGGTGCACCAGCAGTTTCACACGACATGAGGGGACTCTGCTGACACTCCCTTCCCAAAGCAGGACAGACAGAATGCTCAACAGAAGCAATAATTACTTTGGTGAAGATTTTCCCAAGATATTTAGGAGCCTAGACAGGAAGAGAGGTGCCTGATGGGGCTTTCCAAAGCCTCCAGGTGGCTCAGACTCAATCCCTGAGATGGGCATTTTCTTCCTCTCTCCCTACTACCTACCTAGTGTCCTTTCAGAAGTTTCTAAGTGCACCTTTAGGCACCTCAATATGTCTGCAAAGAACGTGAGGTTTCACATCACAATCCCTCCTCCCATGGGCTCCCACTGGGACTCCCAGCCAGGCTGGTGGCCAAGGGCCAAAACTGAGCAAACCCAGGCTAAGGGCAGGAAAGCAATCCCGGCAGCTGGCAGGACACAAGAAACCCCGAGAGGATGAAAAGGCTCCTGTTTGTCTGTCCAATGCCTGTTAGTTTTTTTAGGGTAAATGGTCTTTATTTCATTTAATGCAATAACTTTGCCACCAGTCCTCTGGTCAAGTACTGTAACAATAAATACGCCCTACACACACTTTGCTTGGGATGTTGGTCTATCTTTTCTGTATTTTCCCCTTTTCTCTTGCTTTATCTATTCCAAGCTTAAATAAAAACAAAGCCCACATGCTGAGGCTGAGGCTGGAGCTGTGAAAAAGGATAGAAGGGGAAGACACCATAAAAGTAACCTGGAAGACACAGTTTGGGTGTGATTGATGAGCTCAGACCTGTGATAAGCCCTTACTATAAGCAGCAGGTAGAGAAACAGAGTCAGCAGCAATGCTCAGGAGCCACATCTCCCCGCATCAGCAGCTGTGTGACGGATGCTGGTGGGAATTAGGGCATTAGCCCTAAGCAGGGCTTTCATCAGGGTGCACAGCAGGATGCATGGAAAGGGCAGGGAACAGCATAACACCTGCAGGAATATTGGAGAGCTCAGATCAGACAGGACCAGACACCTCTCTCCTGGGAAGTGCACCAACGCTGGCACCATCAGGTCACACAAGCACAAATAACCCAAGCAGTCTCGAAGGGAGCTTCCCCACATAGAGGAGCTCTCCAAGCTTCAGTAAATGAAATCCAGAAGAGGTTGGTTTGGGCTAGAAACAGAAGGACCTTGGGCAGGTTTAGGGACTGATGAGCAGGGAAAATGCACAGCAATCTGAACAGCTGTCCTGCGGTATTGAGGAGGAGCCCAGCATTGCCTCTTCCAAAGGATAAATCTGCAAATGAGACTTCCAAAACCTTGATGGTAGTTTAAAAACCCAAGCAAACAAAGAAGGCAATGAATTTTGGGTTTTTTATTCATTGCTCTCCAGTTACTGAGCCTGTAGAGTATATTCAGGTCATGTTTTCAATCTTTTCTCCACTCTTACAAAAGAAAGAAGTATGCTTTATAATATTACATTGTAATGAAAACTGAAATTTCCTCCTCGTTCTCTGTTTTGGGATCCACGCCTGTCTCAGAGCGCTGTCAATTTGTGAGAAAGCAGAACAGGCAAAATTGGAATTCCAGAGGCGGACAATCAGAGGTGAACTCAGTGCAGACTTTTTATAAATCAGCCAAGGCTGAATTATTGTTAAAAGAAGAAATCAATTTTACACCCAAAAAAGGCTGTATAAGCCAACCTAGTCAGAGCCTTAAAGAAAAAGCCTGACTCGCTGGAACACAGAGCTTTGGCTGTTGAGAATGGCCAGAGCCCCGCTGTGGGAGCAGCCAGGGACCTCCCCACCCTTGGAACGCTGACACAGGGACAGCCACAATCCCACCCAACGAGTCCCCACGCACACGGATGTCACAGTAAACTCCCTTCTGCCGTGCCCCGGCCACAGCACTCAGGCTTCTGCCCCGCAGCTGACTAACTGGGTCAGGGTAATCTCCAGCAATCCAACTAAGCTCACTTTCTGCCTGCTCTGCATTTTCAGTAGCAATGCAGAGCAGATGCAATGGGGGGCAGGATCTGGCCCCCCACATGCATAGTTTTAAAGATTATCATTCAGCAGAAGCTATTGTGAGGAGGAAAAATTGCTGAGCCCAGAGCCCAAGTTATTCCTCTGACCTTGAATGCTTTAAAACATAATATTTTATTTGGCTGCTTATGGAAAACATGTGGCTGAGCCTTCATTTTTGTGGCAAGTTTGTCCTGCAACACAAAAGGAAGAAAAATAATTGAACTTTCATTCTACGTCTCTCTGCTATGCACATCTCTGCACCCACATAAGCTGCTCTCACTTGAATTTTAAGATCTGAACACATTTGGTAACTGTATTTACTCTGCAGAAATGCCAGCAAGGTCCCAATTGAAAACAAACACCATGGTCTATGGGGTTGGGGCAAACAGGAAGGTGTCCCCACCAGAAGTTCATACCCCAAGTGAAATAGGAAGGTTCAAGATGAACGATTACTTTGAAAAAAGTTCAGGATAGATTCCAATAGCACAAAACGTTCACCCAATAATTCCTACCATATTTAGAAGCAGCAGCAGCAGAATATTTTTCAGTGCTCAACAATCATAATCCTTTACCTGAGTACAAGGCTGGAGGACTAATTTTCAGCACCATTTGGGGGAAAAAGGTTTATTTTCGGAGTTCCAGTTTCAAACCTGACCTAAATCCAGCTCTCAGGCATAGCCTTTCTCTTGCTTAAGAGGGACAGGACTAACACATTGACACACACACACCCCAAACCTCTACATGTGCTAACGATCTCCAGCAGTATTTGCAGGGGAGACATTATACCCAACAGGAGGAACACAGGATTGCAGACAATCCTCTGTTTCCCATTTTCCCCATCCTGCCAGCTGTTCTTGCTGCCTCCAACTCGCTCCTGAGCCTCTCCTATGGACACAGAATAAAATAAGGAGCTCTCCTCCTAGTACAGCTAGAAGGGCTTCAAGCCCTCAGCCTGCAGAGCAAGCACAAGCCTGCTGCAGCAGCATGAGGGCTGCTCAGACTCTGGTCTTCCCCCATAGGAGGGCTGATACTGTGTGCTGAAGAGCATGAGCATATTTCACCCTCCCAGCTCAGCTCCAGGGATAGTTCCTTCCACATGATAGACATCAGCAAGCAGCAGTGGGAGGTAGGCTTCCCAGCCTGTCAGCTCTCATAGACAGATGTCACAGCAAAGGTGTTTCTAGACATCTCAGAGCAGGCAGAGGGTCGTGAGGTTGGGACAGTGATAGCTATTGTCCTACTTCCTTCCTCAGGGATGAGCCCCACAGCTGTCCTCTACAGCTCCTCCCCAGCTGAGCAGGACCTGTAACTCCCTTTCCCTTTACTGGGTGACCAACTACCCCCAGCCTCTCTTCCTTTGTACCCAGCAAGTCTGCTGTTTGAGACACCTGCGCTCTGTCTTCAGCAAATCAGCTACCACTACCAGTGGCTGTGCTCACCAGGCAGCCAGGGACAGCCCCTGAGAGCAGCTCCCAGCTGAGGGCTCGCTGCTGCCCGGCAGCTGGCACTTGGCACAGCAGCCATGCATGACTCAGGCTGGCACAGCGCTGGAGATGCCTTCCCCTGCTTTACATCTGTGAGTGATTCATTGTGCTCAGGCAATGTTGTTGGCGTGCCAGCTATGCTGTAAAAATCTGGAGTTAATAAACTCCACTTTCAGGTCACAGCAGTGCTTTCCAGGGTGTAGCTTTGTCGCTAAGGCACAGCTGCTGATGCGCTTCCCATTCGGAAAAACCCAAAACTGCATGCAAGAGCAGCTCTGGGGAAACCTCTTGCTCCCCAGCCTCCTGCTCCCTTCGGCATGGGGAGCGCAGCCCACAGTTCTGCAATCCCAGTCCCAACCCTGTGAGAAGCCGCCTGGCACCTGCCAGCTGGGCTCTCCTTAAGAAAGGAGGGAATTTTTTTAAAAAGACAAAAATACAGAAGATGTCAGCAGATGTTGCAACTCCCTGAATCCAGAGGAATCTGAAAAATGTTACCTCAGCTTCAGGTAACAGAACTGTGCTGGGCAGTACCTTGCTGCAGGTCCCTCCTGGGAGGGATGGTCAGATCCATCCCCCCAGTGGAACCTGTCCTGGTTCATTTCTGTCTATGTAGGCCTAAATCTGCTCCAGGTGTGGCCTTTAGTATCTATGCTTCATGTCTAAAGCTGCAAGATGGAACAATTCTATTCCTCACCTTTCCTGCCAGAACGCAAAAGGAAAGGTGAGCTTTGCCATCCAGACACATTTTGCAGAACCACAGCAGACAGAAAGAGGAGAGACTTCAAGGGGATGGAATTACACTGGGGGAAACCTCTTCCCTTGCCTGGCACCCAACCCTGCTGCTCTGCCAGGTATTTGTGGCCCACGGGGACACTGCACTGTCCCCTTGCAGGCTTGGGAGCAGCTGGGGCTTTCCCCACAACACTGCTGGGATGGCTGCAGCCTGGTGCTGCCTGGCTCAGGAGCTGCACTGGAAACTGCTGGAGGAAAGGCTGCAGTGAGTTCACAAATTGAGCTGTATAAATAAAAGGAGCATCTCTGCCACACAGACTTCACTCTGCTAAACTGATGCTGCATCTCTGCACAGACCTGGTGACATTTTAGCATGGGTAAAGTGACTCATGCATTACACCACAGACTTCCTTCTCTACCAGGTTTGTGGCTCACTTGTGGATCATCATCCAAAAAGGGGTGGTAGCGAGTTTCACTTCCCAGCACCCCCATGGAACAGGTGTGCTGCAGCACTGGCTGTGTTTCAGCTGAATGTTTCACTCACTCTCAGCTGTATTTTTCAGCACCCTTGGTGCAGCCCCTTCAGCAGCCACTCTGCTCTGCAGGAAAATGCACCCCTTCTCCCACTCCTTCCATCAGCCAGAGCAAAGTCTTCTCCCTTGGAGTTCTATCTCCCTTGGTTTTGCTCCAAATCAGAGGCTGACTACACATTGGTCCACACTTCAGTCCTTTTTCAGCCTCACAAGCAGCACTGAAAATCATCAAAACCCTTCCCTGCAGCAGCACCCTGCTCCCTTTGTTAACCATGTGAGATGGTGCCTCCTCTCTCCTTCACATAAGGTTTTCTATGGTTCAGCTCCAACCTCCCGGACACGCAGCACGTGCGGCATTTAGAAGTACAACCAACAAACCCAGGAGCAGTCTCTGGGAGACATTTAAGCTCCACACCACAGCAGATGAAGCACTGCAGCTTTTCTTACTCCATCATTCAGATGAGCCCTGGGAAACTGAAATACGCCTTTTACCTTGGAGGCTGGACCCAGCTGCCCACGGGAAACTGACACTGCCAGAAGATGGAGGGATGCCAAGGGTCTGTCTGCACGTGGTGGCTGCAAGCATTTGTGCATGCTGGTGTGGCACCAAGGGCCTCTGGACTGGAGGAGGGATGTTGTTCCCCACAACGCGAGTACATCCGTTACCAAAGGGGAGAGGAATCATAGAATGGTCCAGGTTGGAAGGGACCTTCGAGATCATCTTGTTCCAACCCCCTTGCTATGGGCAAGGACACCTACCCCACTAGACCAGGTTGCCCAAAGCCCCATCCAGCCTGGCCTTGAACTAAGCTCTGTCTAAAGCATCTAAACTGAGAATAAATAAAAACTACTTTGTTTTTCTCAAATGGAAGTTACTTGTGTGAAGAGGGAGCTCCACACACTGCCCAGAGCTGCCTGCAGCAGGGAAGCCTCAGCTGCCTTTTGCTGCTGAGTGCTGCCTAAGGAAGTCTCCTTTCTCTCTCACATGAACATTCCTGTGTATGATTCAGCAGCTGTCTACGAAAAGCAATTGGGAAGATGAATGAGTTCACTAGGACAGAGCGAAGAACTGAAAGAGAGCAGCTCTCTGGGAGAGTGGGGACATTTCAGCAGACGCAGTTCCCATTTGGGGCTTGGATAGGTCTGAAGCTCTCTGGCCTGGGGAGGAGCAGGAAGGACAGAGACTCTCACATGAGGCAGGACTGCCATCTATGCACAGCGTAGCCCTCTTCACAGAATGACAGGGGTTGGAAGGGACCTCTGAAGATATCAAGTCCAACTCCCCTGCTAAAAGCAGGTTCCCTACAGTAGGTTGCACCTCCTCCCATCCCTTGCAAGCCTTGGGTCCTTCCCTCCAGCCCTGGGAGGCCCCAGCAACAGGGCCTGAAGCCTCAATGCCTCCCTTAACCTGAGAGCAGCACCTCATCACCAGGTTGCTGGTTTTGCTCTGTACGTGCTTATTTTGCACAGGGAGCGAATCACAACATACCTTAGGCAGTGTTTTTAGGGCATCCCTGCAGAGGCTAAATGCTGCTGTTCTGGCTGATGCAAGATGTGCCAGGGCTGGGAGAGCAGCCCTCCCCCGATCTGTACCAGAGACATGAGACTGCACTCATTTCTTTCTTTTCTCACATTACGCTTGGAGAAAGCATGCTGTAGTGGGGGAAAAAAAGTTCCAAACTCTCATAACTACACCAATTCTCCATCCAACTACACTGTTCATCTCTTCTAGAGCTGGGGGCTCTGCTCCACATCATTTCCTGCTCCCTTCAGCTCCTTCGTTGTGCTGCTCTGTCACCCTCCTGCTCCTTCTTTCCAGGCTCCCAATCTGTCTGATCTCTGCCTGGCTGGCCCTTATCTAACCCTGGGGCAACCCTATCCCAGGTCCACCCTTCCAGTCACAGGGGAGCACAGGTGCAAACACTCTGCCTGTGCTCCCTGGGCCAACCCCACCCCTTCACCAGGTGCTCCATCATCAGTTCAAGCCGTGACTTAACAGTTCCCCTACAGATGCAAACCTCTGTTTTTCGGCTGTAAAAGACCCTTTACTCCATCTCAGAATCTGGACCCATCCTGTTTCCTATTTGTAGCTTTTAATAAAATAAAATTTTAATAAGACAAAATTTTAATAAAATAAAATTTGTAGCTTTTAATAAAAAACTTTCCAAGATGGGAAGATAATTAAGTAACCCTTTGCAAATATTTAAACAGGAAAGATTCAAAGCATGCTTCCCTAAGCTCCTCTCAGCTTTGAGGAATGGGTTTTAGCCACAACTGGGAACTGCATCTCTTCCAGAGTGTTCCCTGCTCTCTTTATCTCACCATTACCATCAAGCACACCCCCTGGTGTTTTGGTGAGGCAAATTCTGCTGCTCTTAATGCCAGACTGGGCATTAGGAGTCGTGGCAAAGATGTGGCAAGTGGTAGGCTGAGGGTTAGGCACTGTATGGGAGCACCAGCTCCAGCAGCCACATGTTACACTCTTACCTCAGTGCACTTTGAGTTCCTAGCCCTTCTGATGGCTAAGAAAAGTTCAGAGAAGATTCGAATTCAAAGCATGAAAATGGAGGCACCAAAAGGCCCCAGCAAAAGTTATTACCCATGGGCTCTGGTGATACCGAAGGCAGTTTTTCCATTTCTGAGGATTTGTTTCATGGATTTTGAATGCTTGGATCACACGCAGCCCTCTCTCCTTTTCTTAAAAGGATCCCAAGTGCTAGAGCTGCTTCAGCTCTTGTTCCTCTCTCTGTGGTAAAGGCCTGAGAAGCAGCAGTAGACAAAAGCAAGCAGTAAACAAAATCACTTTGTATATGGCGCAATAGTTTTGTTCTAACACTTGAGTATGTGGGCTGCTTTAGAGAGGGACAGCCAACAGAATGTAATTATGCTCCTTCTGACACAACTTAGGTTGAAAGTGTAACTGGATATATGAGTATTTTTACCTGGTGGTAGACTGACCTCCTTCCTAGAGACAAATCTAAAGCAGGAAAAGAGTTTTTGCACTCAAACTGGAATTCTCTAAGTGTTACACTGCTGGAGATTTAAATGTTCAATTTATACTAGGAAATTGCCTTCTGTAAAGAAACTCCAGAAGTTCCTGTAATTCCAGCAATGTGAGGGATCTTCATCTCTGCTGGCCTTCAAACACTCCTTTGGCCAGAGCTTTCTACCCTGCTGTGCTGCTTATAAACACCCGAGAAAGCCATTGAGTCTTCTTAGAGCTTTACTTCTCATATACTTATGAATTTTAATTGATTTTCCTGGTTCCAGCTGCTGGCTGTCTCTGCAAAAGGACAGAGCTGTACTGGCCCACGCTTCTCTCTCCTCAACAGCAAGTCTATTTGAGGCCCTGTACAGCTTCGGAAATAAACTGCTTTTCTTGGAGAGAACCACTGGCAAAAGTCAGGCTCTCTGCAGAGGGCACAGCAGCCTCAAAGAGACTCATTTAAACTCAGATTTCAAAGTCCTCACCCAAGGGGGTTTTGGAGGGCTGGAAATGCTCCTGGGAGTGGTGGTGAGGGGGAGAAGAGGCAGGAAGCAAAAAGATTTCTCACTCTGTCCCATGCTTGGAAAGCAGTCCTTTGGGGTCTGCCTGCTCCCTTCCATCATGTTTCTTCTCATAGCTGGAGGTCTCACTAGTGCAGCACTGAGAATATTTTAAATGATTCATTAATGTTTGCACGCATATGCCAGATGCTTTCTTTGTTAATAAACAAACAAACAGAAACCTCAAGCACCCTCTGAGAGATGGAACACTTTCCCTGCAGTGAAGGCCAGGCTGGCTGCTTGTACAACACCTATGAGGAGCCTGGACTGGGGGACAACCTTAGCTGGTGGGACACTGCATTAATACAGATGTTGAGGCCGTTGATGGGTGTCCATCAGCACGCCAGCCTGTGCAGGAACCCCCATCGCAGTACCTGAGGTCACCACAGAGATTTTTTCAATTATTTATGGCTGAGGCTTCCTAAGCTATTCAGGTGCTTTTGGTCATTTTATCCCAACCTCTTTTTCTTCCAATATTTTGCTAAATTCATTTGGAAATCAAGTACTGTGATTTCCCAGACCTGACAGTCTTCAACTTTGCCATGTGGTTCGCCATGAAAATTAGTGTTACACAAGCGATGTCTGAGGTGAACAAGAAGTGTGCAGAAATGGGCCTTGAAAGAGTTGTCAAAGAGCTCTGATCCAGAACTGCAGGGAAGGTGATACCAGGGAGAAATGATCTCCCCACGTTTGCTCCTCCAGCTTTGCTCCCATGCATCAGCTCTCAAGAGGCAAGCATCTTTATTGTGGGGAACTGTTCATACAGTGTTCATTCCACATCAGCAATCACTATAAAATTTTAACTAAAAAAGTGATGAGTATATTCCTTTTATGTCTTACGCAAAGGCATCGGCTACTGAAAGCAAGAGGGATTCAGGCGAGTACTCCACAAGATGTGACCAGAATATGTTTCTTCTGAAGTCCTCTAATCAGAAGTAGTAATGTATTCCTCTTTTTCCCTTAAGACTTGGAAATCACATTTTAGTGCCTGCCACAGGACTGTCAGGATCAGCATTTCAAGAAGCAATTCAGCTTTATCAACATTCAACAGCATTGTAATTCAGGAATAATTAATGTAATATTAACATAGAGTTATCAAGAAAGGTAAGAACGTAAGTGTTCAACATCAAATTCATTTAGCATTCGCTGCAATAACGCAATTGGCACGGAGTCATTTAACATCAATGCCAGCTCCAGCGAGATCCTCGGGGCAGCCACAAGCAGCTCTGAGCTGTGCTTCCTGTGAGCGCCCTGGAGCTCTTCCGTGTGCTCCTCCCAGGGACATCTTGGCAAGTTGTGCCATGTCGCAAAAAAAAACCCAAAGAAATAATTTTGTAAAGCCTGCAAACACTTTGCCAAGGTATAAAACATATCTGTATTTCCACGCATGAACTATACTAGACAGATCATACATACCGGGTATATAGCAATGACAATGAAAGTGATAGATAAGAGCCCATAGATCTGTATTTCTGCATTTATATGGAAAGGTAGATAAAATTGAATTCATCCATCTATTCCGTAGAATGGGAGAAGATGCTGTAGCTTTTATAAAAACTGTTTCTTGACTTAGAACGGATACATCAGGCAGCACAATGTGTACTGCTTATACAAAATTATACACACTTAGCTACACCACTATATGTATATACATATATAATATACACATATTTGTAAATATATATATATATAAATGCAGTCAGAGGTTTTGCCTTGTAATAGAGGAAGAGAGATAAGCTGCTTTTCTTCATATCTGGAAAGGATTTTCTGCCTTTTAGGACAAATAGCTTCAGCAGTTCTGGGGCCTGATTCCTGCACTTCTGTTTGCTCTGTTCCAAGGAGTACTCCAGTACAGCCAAAAGGAAAAGGAGCCTGATGGCGGGGTTTTGCCGAGCAGGGCTGCAGCAAATGTCTAGTGGGATTTTCAAACATATCAAAGCTGATACCTAATGCTGACATTAGCAGAGCAAGGTGCCCAGGCACGCTGAAAAATCCCTGCAGCTACTTAAGTCTCACTTGCAATAGGATGGTGCACGTGACAGACTGCCTGGAGCCAGGACCCACTGAAGTTCAGTGGAACTGGGAGACCTGGATCCAGCAAAACCCTGCACCAGCGAGCACTGGCAGTGCTGCAGGACTGAAGCACACTCCCCTGGTTGTAGCCATGCTGCAGCCTGGTTCCTCCCATCCAGCTCACTTTTCCCTTACCTGCCACGATTGCTCCAAAACCTGGGTACAAAGAACAGGGAACAACGAACAGTCCCATCAAAGTAAAAACCTTTGCTCAGCAAGATAAACCCCAAAGGCCAGATTCTGCACCACCAATCAGAGAAGACATAAGCAGCATGCAGGGGAATGGGTGAAAGATCAGGACTGACTCATGAGAGGAGACATAGCCCATGCTATCCTAAGAGCCTGAAGCAGTGCTGAGACCAGGTACTACAGCCTCCTTGCTTTAAGTGTGTCAGACGTTTTGAATGAACGCCACATCTGTCTTTGAAATGTATTTTTAAAAAGAACTTTCCCTCCAAACAAAATCTGTGGCTTGAAATTATGTCTAGATACAGTTCCAACACATTGCCTTTTTCTGGGGCACCAGCAAAGAAGTTTCACTGCAATTGGGACTCCTCTCACTGCAGAGATGGGAGCAGCCAGGACAGCCTCCTGCAGCTCCATTGGACATGCTCCCACTGAATCCCAGTCCCACCACTTCGTAGTGAGTGCCATGCTTGTTTGACTGTGTACAGACCAAGTGCTATAGAAAAATGTAAATATTTTTATGGCCTTGCTTGCTTAAAAGCCTACAAGGATGGCTGGCTAAGTGGAAAGGAATGCTGTGCACACACAGCAGAACAAATTTAATGAAAGACAGAACCCAGAGGTATTCTTTAACCCAGAGACGGAGTGCTTTGCATTGTTAAACAGCAGTTGTTTAGTACACCACAAAGAGAGCATTAAAGTCTGGATAACACAATTAATAATGAACTCTCCAACACAAAGTACTGTCACCATCAGCATGACCTCACTCTCTTCATGCACAGAACACAGACTGACTTTACAGAGCTATTCACTCGTCTCGTCTTGCATTTGAGAAACCGCCAAGTGCCCCTTTCACTCTGTGCCACTGGAGGGTTACAGTGGAGATGGAGCCGGGTTCCTCTCCGGGATGCACAGCGGGAGGACAAGAGGCAATGAGCACAAGATGGAAGACAGGAAACCCCACTTGGGTATTAGGAAAAGTGTTCTCAGCACAAGGGGTGCAGAGAGACAGTGCACTTCCTGTTCTTGGAGGCACACACACATCAACTAGATGTGACTGAGCAACTCGGTCCAGTTGGATCTGTGCTCAGCAGGGACTGGATGAGGTACACGCAAAGACTCCTACCAGCCTCTGTTATTCTACAGTTCTTTGGTTATCCCAAAAGGGTACTTTTGCCAGTTTCTTTTCTTGCCTGCCTCCTGTACCAGTATATCCACACTGACTGGCTGCTGCAGATACCACATCTGCTGTATCAGATGACTGAGCCTCCAGCCAAGTGGCACCTAAGAAACAACTTGGCCAGAACTGGGTTACAAGCTACTTTGAAGACAAGCTTCACCATGCTAAATCTGGAAGTCTACAGAACAGACCAACATTTGGTTCTCGTGAAGCCAAGGCCAGGAGGCATTGGCAGCTCAGCTCCCTGGAACAGGAGCTGCAGAATATGAGGCTCCTCTACAGCATCCAACAACATGCGGCAGCAAGAGCACACACAGCCAGCATCACCAACAGCTGACAAAAATTCAAAGGCAGCCTAGATCTCCCTCGCCCTGCTCTATCTTCCAACACAATGTCCAAACCAGCTCTGAAAGTCATCACATCCCACTTACTTTACACCTACCTCCCGGTCATTGCAGACGTTACCACCCCGGCTAGGCACAGCATGGGATCTCCCATGGGATCTCCAATGGCTGTGTCTGAGAGCGCTGTTCACTGGGATACAGCATTAAGCAAGGCCAAGAAAACTATGTGAGGTGTAAAAATTTTTGGAAAAGAGCCTAGCTGCAACACCAGAGAAGAGTTAGAAGAGGTGAGCCCTTTGCAGAGCTTGGCAGCATCCTAATGCACTTAATTTTTTTTTAGATACATTTATTTAATTGTATCTTTTCACATCATCAGTGATTATGAAGTTCAAGTTTAACCTGGGGGTAAAAAAGAAAGACTCATGAGGATGGATAAAAGCCTGTCTAAAATATTAGAGCCGTTGTTAGAGCTAAACATTAAACTATTTCAAGTTGTTTCTTCAAATATAAACACTGTAATTACGTTAAACATAATGTTACTGCTTCCCATTTAACAAGTCCCTGGCCTCGTCTGAACACTTGATAAAAGCAAGTAGAGAAGGTTTAGCTGGGCCAGGCCAAAAGCACAAGCTTCTTAAGTCCTGTGCCAGCTTAATTTTAATTGCACAGCACATGGTCTCTGGCCTCTTGGGGACATTTTCTCCTTGATTCTGGGGCTCGTGCTGATTTGTAGCTCTGTGCTCAACTGCCCCATCCTTCAAACCCATCCTATCTCCAAGGCTCCCTGCTGCTCTTCCCCTTCCTCCTCCCACAGCCCCCGCTCCCCTCTGCATGGATCCTTCTCTGCCATGAGGTCCCAGGCAAAGCCGATCCTTTCCCCTCCATCACAACCCACAGCCTCTCTGCCCAGCAACCAGGAATTTTAATTTGTCCAGCTCCTGGATGCTTTTGGGGCATCCTTTACTTGAGCGTGGGAGCTGGACGCAGCTGCAGCAATGAGCCAGCGAGCTGTGGAGGGGTCCATGCTCCTGTAACTGCATGACTGGAGAGTGTTTCCATTGGGCTTTCACATGGTCTCCTTCCCCTTCTCCTGCTATTTCTGGCTGCAGTTACAGCCATATGCGAACAATGCACCCTGTGTGCATGTTTCCCATTTGGCACACAGGCTTGTAAAACATTTTTAATAGGTGTTTTACAGTGGTTCTGGTTTGGACTGAAACTGTTACCCTCAAAACCTGAGCAAGGGTAGACTGTTGGAAAGCATTTAGGGGCAAGGTGGGAGCGGGCAGGCACCCAGCACCGCAGCCCACATCCAGCAACAAGCCAAGGCACTGTTCCTCCCTCAGCCAGCGTTAGCCCCAGAAGAGCCTCCCCAATTCCAGAAGTGACATCTGGGAATAAGCAGCACTGGAACTGCTCACTTAGACATGGTCAAAACCAGAAGCAAATGAAAGCCCCCACGGCGTTCAAGCCAGATCTGCTTGTGACCTTTTCTTCTCCTGGAAAACTGCAAAAGCACTACTGGAAGTATGGAAGGAATGGAAAAAACAATGGCATTTTGCTTGAACTGGATAGTAGGGGGAGAAATAAGTGATCATTTTATAACAGGAATGTATTTTTAAAGAGAATTTTCATGAAAAGCAACATCTAGTTTACAAGAATCAGTCAGCCCAGTTTGCCACCATTTGAGGTCCTTAAATGATCTTTCCAAATGCTCAAGTCACATTAGATACAGCATCCTATCCAAATTCCAATTTCTTATTAGACTTCAATAAAGTCTCAATTGGAAAAGATAATATAAACTTCCTGTTCTAAGGAACTGATCAAGCAGCAGGGGAAGGAGGCAGCGCTGTCCCACACATCTGATCAGCAGATGCAGTGTTCCCGTCTCCCTCCTGGTGAAATGCATTATGAAAGGGGAGGCTGCTGTCATTGGGTTTTATACCCTTCTATCACAAGACGATGTGATCTCCACTTTGAGTGCTGACAAAACACGCTTAATCACATCTTTGATGACCCTTTGCAGAGTTGTTGCCACAGCATTATGTGCAGAGAAATGTTTCAGAGCCCTCTGGAAGCCTTGCTAGGATGATTTCTCTGCAGGTTGAAGCACACAGGACAAGTGCAGAAATCTAAAAGGCTCTCCAGACACCACTTTATAAAGAGGGGGGGAGTTCTTAAAATAATCATGAATGCATAGGGTTTTTTCCTTCAGAAGCACCTCGTCTCTGCTAGCATAAACAGCTTGGAGGTCCCAGTTTGCTTTTTTTCTTTTTTTTTTTTTTTTTTTTGTTTTTTTTTG
>WBMW01000972.1:4428327-4505226 GCA_013396635.1 Penelope pileata
AAAAAAAAGTTTTCCTTTAGTTCAGCCACATTGTCTTTCTCTCGTGCCAATTTGCTGAAGCAGCTTTTTTTCCCCCCTAGTACCAGTTTCTGGGAACCACAGAGGGTGAGGCAGCTCACAGCTTTTTAAAGAATGACATTTCTTTTTGGCATATTGATTACCAATACTGCCACTGCATTTCACATGCAGAAACATGCTTCAGGACTCAGAAATAAAACACTGTAGCTCAGTAGATATATTTTCTAGTTACACTTGAAAAGGATCATGCAAAGGTTCTTCATTATTCCCCCCCCGGTTTTGGTTTCTCCAAATCCAAGTGCCAACATCACAGTTTAAAACCTCCACAAAGCATGTTTCCATGTGTTTTGCTGCTCTCTTAAGTGAGCTTTTCAAGCATACTCTGGCAGTAGCCTAAATATTTACAAAAGCATAGGGGAGAAGCTTTCTTTCTCTCATCTGTACAGAAATATTTTTGCTTAAAAACTAGCCAACAGCTTGAACAAGAGATGATGGCACATAAGTAAGTGCAGTTCATATCAAATTAACTGTATGAGCAGAGCGAGAAGAAATGAGACAGCACGTGTGTGTACGTGTACAGGCATAATACAGTAAAAAATTTCATTGCAGAACTGAAGTCTAGTAAGCTAGCATCTGGAGGTGTCAGAAGTGAGGTCGCCTGTGCAAACATTTTTTGCCCTTCCTGCACATAACCTTACGATAGAGCCTCACATTTCATAATCACATGCCAATTTTTCCATGCCAGATAATTCAGCGCTTAGAAAAGGTGACACCAACTGAACAAAAAAGTTATTCAACATTTGATCCTCATCACTTAGGGTGTTGGCTCATGTCTTGTGTACTGTGCATTGTTCCAGCACTTCTTTGAGCACAGAACTACTCATTTTCCATGTGGTCCTCAGTGAGATGCCTACTTCTATAGATCCTGACTACTCATAAGCTTTAATACTTGTATCTGTGCAACTCCCTGGTGAAACAAAGCAACAGTATTTATTCTCATGTAGGAGATGCAGAGTGGCAAGAGAAACAGTCAGAAGTGCCCTCTTATGCTAGCACCTAATTGGAGATTTTGCATCAAGAGGGGTGGCAGCAGGGTGAGGGAGGGGCTTGTACCCCTCTACTCTGCCCTCATGAGGTCTCACCTGCAGTACAGTGTCCAGGAGTGAGGCCCCCACAAGAAAGCTCTGGAGCTGTTGGAGTGGATCCAGAGAAGGCCACAAGGATGCTCGGAGGGCTGGAGCACCTCTCCTATGAAGAAAGGCTGAGGGAACTGGGCTTGTTCAGCCAAGAGAAGGCTCTGGAGAGACCTCACTGTGGCCCTCCAGTACTTAAAAGGAGTTTATAAGCAGGAGAGAGAATGACTTTTTACACAGTCTGATAGTGATAGGACAAGGGGGAAGGGTTTTAAACTAAAAGAGGGAAAATTTAGGTTAGATGTTAGGAAGAAATTCTTTACTCAGAGGGCTGTGAGGCCCTGGCACAGCTGCCCAGCGAGCTGTGGGTGCCCCATCCCTGGAGGTGCTCAAGGCCAGGTTGGATGGGCCCTGGGCACCCTGAGCTGGTGGGGGGCAGCCCTGCCCATGGCAGGGGGTTGGGACTGGATGATCTTTAAGGTCTCTTCTAACTCAAGCCATCCTATGATACGGTGATTCTATTCTATGATTTTTAGAGGTTGACTCTTCAAAGACTGCATCCAGTATCCAGTACTGCTTTTTGCTGCCTACACCTGGCCCCACCTTGCCAGAGAGGGAAGGATCAGTGATGCCTTTGCCTGGTGACAAGGCGGCCTTTTCCTCTTGGGAGCTAACACTGTTGATGCTCATGCACAGCCTTCTCCATCTGGGCTGCACCCAGCTCTCTACCTCCCCAGTATCTTCCCTACCACAGCATATGGAGGAGCAGAGAGGAGAGCAGCCTGTACTTGCACTCCAGGCTCTGCTTTGGCTGCCACTTCATTAATGGGTAAAACTCAAAATGCTAATCCCAATCCACAAAGCCACCAGTTCACTGGGGTCAATTAGCTCTGCAGCTGCCTTGCCCTGTAGCTTATCTGTGACACACTTAGGAAATGCTTGCCAGCCACCACCACAGATTTCCTGGGAGCAGATGCATAAGCTCTTTTGCCTTCGGACTTGACTTCATCTAAACTGAATTGTCTGTAGGGAACCCTGGAAGAGCTGGCTCATCTCCAAATGCTACTGAAATCATGAGTCCCGTTCTTTTCCCCATGAATTTTGAGTCATGCCCCAACGTGGCTCTACATTTTCCCTTTGCCATAAAGTCGAACTTCTTACTGAGGCTTTTTAGGTAGGAGTTCAGTTAGGACAGAGCAGGCTATGCTGTTCCCAAGTTGGCAGGAAACAGTAGTCCCCAGACATTAACATGATGGACGTGTCGACACAGAGAAACGTATGGTACCAATTAAGACAGTATCAACAATTATGCAGAACACAGTTGAGTGGATTAATTTGTTGCCTGGAGTAAAGGCTGCCAGTATGAAGCTGGCTGTCAAGAGACACACTTTCATCTTGCATGCTGCCTTGTGCCAAATACTATGAAGCCCCTGTGCACCAAGGATGATCACTGGGTATTCTTTTTCCACCAGCAATCTTAAGCAGAGAAGGAGCAACCATTTAATGTCTCTACATGCTACCTCCTTTTCTCTGTTTAAAAAAAAATATAAACAAAACCCCAACACCTTGAAAAAAAATCTCCAAATGACCATTTTTCCCAAAACACTAACATAAGAACTACAGACTTACTAGAAAAGCATGGTGCTTTTCTTGCTCAAACAGGTTTTATTTTGCTGAGAGGCTGACAAGATAACTCATTTGTCAACACACTTTTTTTTCAGTTCTCTAAGCAGAGAGAAGAGAAATAGTTGTGTGTGACTCCTTTCCAGCTTGACCAGAAGGACACTTACACATGCTTTGTCTCTTGCTTGCCACCCATTCTTTGCCAAAGAAGATAGAAGATTACCTCTAGAAAGTTGTGGCTAAGTTCTTCTGCCTTGTCAAGTACCTTCTAGAGGCTAGGTAAAACACCTTAATTCTGAATTCTTAATTCTAGTGGGTTTGTAAGAACAAGCAGTTGATTTTTGCAAAAAAAAAAAAAATCGTGTTTGCAAAGGTCTATCGCTGTCAGAGTATTAAACAGTAAACAAAAAACTAGGACTTGTAAATCATGACTTACTGCATTAATAAGCAGCAGCATTTGAGTTCCTGCTAAAGCTTTGTACCAGCTGCGCTTTGTCTCAAAATCCAATTAAAAAAAATCTGCTTATGCTTGTTCCTGCAATATGAAGGATATTGAACTACCCTTCATAAACTCTGCTGTTGCTTATAGAGCATATGGTCCCACATCAGGCTCTCGTTTTTCCATATTTAGCCCTGTTAAACAACAGCATGCCTACCTGAGAAATAAATTACCTTGAGGCTTGGAGCAACGCCATCCTGAGTAAGGAAACTATTCATAACACTGCACTGCTTCATCTACTGCAGGCAAAAGGCCCCTGCCTGCTTACAACACAGCACATGCTGATCACCACTGGGGATGGAGAAACCCAGCTGTAATCCAACGTTCCCATGAACCATGTTGCTCTCTGAGCAGCAGGAACCCTGAAGTACCGTCTTCTATAGGTTTATACTCTATGTGCTTTGTGCCCCCAGCCATTACATCTGCAGGATATGTGTAGCTCAGCAGTATTCCCATCACAAAACCTTCCAGCTCCTTCCTACTATTTTTACTTCTACTACAACTCCTTGGGTAAGGAAGATAGAAGCTGCAGGGTCACAGAAACAACCAGAGAGGGGGCAGTCCTTCCTTAAGGACCATACTGCTACAGGTGCCTCCTCCTCTGACACAGATTTCCAGGAAAAAGTATTAAGACCCCTACTGTTTGGCCAAATTTGGTCAAAATTGATCAACACTCTCCAAAGCTTTTAAAGGTGAAGGATGGACAGAGAGTGTAAGAGATAAGACTAACACAAATCATATCTGCATATTTATCTCCTACACATAAGTGCACAGGGGCTGCCAGAAAGTTGTTCATTAGGTATCAAAAAAATCTATATTTCTGTCTAATTAATGATATTTGCTGGTATTGCACAGATAACTCAGGCCATTTAATGGGATATTGAGCCTTCAGAGAAGCACTTCATGCTTCCTACCAGTGTCCCAGCCACTGCACTAGGGAATGGGAAGAAATCTTCAAAGATACCTCCAAAACCCCCAGCAAACTCTAACTCCGTGGCATTGCTTGGGCCTGAGCACTTTGCCCTGTTTTTCTAACTTAAGACCAGTTTTTCTTCATTTCAAGAGCCTTGTGCACAGAGCTGTTTTCTTCAGTGCTCAGGGATTTGCATAGACCCAACATTCTCCAAACAAAAAGATAAGATCTCTACAGGCACTTCCTGGAAAGTAATTTCTGCAGCCAGCAATCCTCTGCCTGCTGCCAGTCATACCATCCTCTTGGTGAATACCAGCCTGGATCTGTGCTGGATGGCTCACGCTTCATCTGTGTGGAGAGCACAGGGGCAGTTCCCAAAGCACACAGGCACAGGCTCCCCATACGCTGGCTTCCCTCTGGGCAGGAGCAGCACCTCGTGTCTGTAGGCCCCTTGGAGCACACACAGCTCCTGCCTCCCAGCCTGTGGTCACTGCTCCCAAGCTACGCTACCGCAAGGCTCCTCCTTATCTGCTGTTTCCAGACGCCTCCGACACAGCCTAAGGGGCAGAGGGGACCAGCAGTAATGCCAAGGAGAATCAAGGAGGGTCAAAATGGGACAGGAAAAAATATATCCATTCAGACATGCCCAAATATGATTCCTCTTTTTAATTAAACTTCTAAACATCTACATCCTTACGAATTTCGATGAGGCAAAAACTGTATTCCTCCTCTTTCTTTCACCTGCTGGAAACTGCAATAAAAATAATTCCTCCTAAACATCTTTTCACTATCACCGTTTTTCCTTTTCTACCCTTCTCTTTGTATTTTACTATTTTGGAGCTTTTCCAGTGTGAAATGTTTTCAGAAATGGCCAGATAATGAAAACATCCACAAAGCAATAAAAAGAGATGAGATAGACAGGAGAAATAACTACAAGGCTTCATGTAGCCCTTTACACTTAGTAACATATGAAAAGGAGCAGAAACATGGCAAACGTAAAAATCTGAAATATCTACACATCATCCCATTGAAAAAAAAAAAAGCCTTGGAAGTTTTTCTTTAAAAAGTACTCCTGAATACATGGAGCTAGGCATCCTCCAAAAGACAAGTGAGGTTTTGGCAAAGCCCCGTTTTTTCTGCAGGAAACATTTCACTGGAGAAACAAAAAAGCCAGCTCACTGTAATGGCATCACATTGGTAACAGTATCACCATGGCATGATCAGTGATTAATATGAACGTGATGCTATGCACGCTGCTTCCTGACCAATTTAGGGCAGAGAGGAGTGTCAGGGGGCCTCAGGTAATGGGAGAAGACATAGGACAGCATGTGGTGTAACTGCAAGGACAGTTACTCTCCAGTACTTGTGGAATTAGCATGAGCTTCCCACTCTCCCACAAGGAAGAGGACAGTAGAGCCCACGTGGAGAGGGCCACTGAGCCCAGGCTGGGTCCTGAGATCAGTTATCCCCCATACCCTCTCCTCAGGGAGCACTCACATGGACAGACTGCACTACCCAAGTCAAAATCTGCAAATACATGGCGCTCTCTAGTGTCTTTGCTCTGCTCGGAAGAAACACAAGTATCCCAAGGCGCTGACACCGCTGCAGACAGAACACCCAGGCAGAGGGATGCCCAAGGCCTGCTATTAATTAGGAAGAGTTTGTCAGTGTATCTGTTGAGTGGTGGAAGGCACTCCACTTGTCTTGCTGCAGCCCTCACCACCGTAGCAATGCCTCCCAAAGGAGGAATTTAAACAAAACCAGGTTTTTAAGTCACCAACTGACAGAATTATTCCAGGAAAGTTTCTGATCCTGGATTAGGTTGCTGCAGAACCGGAGCATGCTCCTGCCAGCTCCCAAACTGGCCATCACCAATGTGTACGTTGGGTTGTAATTTTGGGGTGCAAGCTCAGAGGAGCTAGCTCAGAGGTGGCAGCAGGGAGGGCTGGGCAGGCCATCGCACAAGTGGTACAAGGGCAGGCACAGGGCAGGGTGAGGGGTCCTCTGGGATCCATGGTACCACTAGCTATGCAAACAGCTGAACTCCTGCCAAGCAAGCATGCATGGAGCAGCTCTGATGGAAACTCGAGTCCTTCCCTCACATCTTGTCTCTTCCCCAGCACCACTTCAGCAGGGGAGAAGGCACGGGCAGAGCACATTTCTGTACAAAACAAAACAGAGGGCATAAAGTGGCACCGGCTTTGATTTGCTCTTAAACGGCTCGTTGATCCCTTTATTACTACACTTTCCACTCTTTTATGGTGCCTCTCTTTCTCCTGTGCTTCTCTGAGGCTGACAGCTCATGACAGAAATACAGCACATCGTACAGACTCATAGCCTCGGGTTCAGCTGTGTTTGCCTAAATGACAAGATCAATGTGGCAATCTGCTGCAGAACATATGAGATTCCCTCTCTCTCTCTTTGTCTCTCTCTCCTTTAATATACATTTCACATTAAATCAGCATCTAAAGGGAAGCTCTTCTAGTGCCTAGAAGAACATACTTTCTTTGAGCTTGCAGTGCTGTCTGATGACAGGGGGGAAATACGTTTGCACCATGTAATTGATTTGATGTATGCCACGTTTCACTGGGATAAACACCACCCCCCAGACCCCTCGCATTCCAGCGTCTCCAGCCTAAGCTCGTTGTTAAAGTGTGTTGGGAGCCCATCAAAGACACTGAGTAGTTTTGACATGAAGATAAATGCTCTTATCTTCAGCTTCCAATGTTGCTTCTCTGGATAAGCACTCTTGACAGTTTTTGTTGTTTGAACTGCTCTTCAGCTGGGGACGGGAATACGGAGAAATCGTTTAATCCACCTTTTATTTCAGCAGACTTCTCTGCTGAGACAATAAGCTGTGCTTGTCACCAAACCAGATGACTTCCACTGGGACACCACCACAATTCACAGGGAACAAATTAACGTGTCATCCAGGCACACACTTCAGCAGCTGCACAAACCTGTAGATGAGGCCTATCTGTTGCTTTACAGGCTTAGCATGTTCCAGATGGACATGTATCTCCAGAACCTCTAATACAACTGCAGTACACCAGCAAAGTGAAGCATTCAAACAGCACTGTACCACCGAGGAACTTCATTATTTTACAGGTAGGCAAACACTAAAACATAAATGAGTATCTTCCAGGAGACCAGTTCAAGAAGCAGGAAAGAAAACTTGGTTCTCCAAATCCTCCATCCCTTGCTGTAGTGAGCTGACCCTCAGCTCAGCCTCTCATCCCAGAACATGGGACTGAAAATCCTGCTTTGTGTTTTCAACCTCCCCTTGCTGGAGGGCCAGCTACAGATCACAAACCCAAACATAAAGGCATGGCACAGCTGGAGGCCAGGGAAAGCCCCACTGATTTGAATGGATCTAGGATTTCACTCTTTGCCTCTCTACATGGAGATTAGATAAATATTCTCTGGCTCCAGAAGTGCCACATACGCCTGTCTGAGTTCAATGAGATATTTACTTTAGAGATACAGAAAAGTTGCAATCATTTCCAGCAGTATGGCAGGAGATGAGTTTTAGGGCCAAACAGGTATCCATTTCAGGAGCCATAAATCCAATCCATGTGTCTTTAATACAGTGGAACAGACTTGGACAGGAAAAATGAAAAAGAGAGATTACAGAAAAAAATCAGAAGAATAAATTGCCAGAAGAAATAATACAAAATGCCTTAAGTATATCAGGAGGAAGATGCCTAGAAAAGGAGTAGGTCTTTGAGAGTCCCAGCAAGCAGAGGAAACAAGGATGTTGCAACCAAGCCAAACAATGTCTTTGTAATCAGTATTCACACTGGAATACAACTGGGGTTAGGATAAGGTCGAAGAAATAGCTATTCCGGAGGTAACTATTTATGCTGAGACACTACCTGACATGCAAGAATAAATAATCTGAGGAGCACTGGAAAAACTCAAGATATCCTACTGAAATGAATCAGCCAGAATGAGAGCAGCTTTCTAAATGCACTAGCCAGCAAGGTAACTGAGCTCACAACAAGAATATGGAATTCATCTTTACACAGTTGTCACTGCTGAGGGACCAAAATTACATGCACCTTTAAAAGGCGGACCAAGATCATTATGGGATGAGCCCAACAATTACCAAATTCCCAAATTAAGAAAAAAACAGCTGAGAAAAATCCTGTAGTGTGGTGTGAAAACCCTTCAGGACAAATGCAGAAGCAGATTTTTGAAGTCAGTGAAACTACTCTGAATTTCTAGTAGAAGAATCTAGCTTTGATTCCACCCAGAGCATTCTGTAAGAGCCTTTGAACTCTGGCAATGAAATATTCAGCTGCACAAATGAACAAGCCTACATCAATAACCAATTCCAACGAAGAGTCACAGGAGTGTCTAAAACAAACAGTATTTTCAAACAGTTTCTGTTAAAAGTTTAGATGAGAGATAAACTCTGGTTTTTTTGGACTCAGTTGAAAAGCCACCTAAACTATTCACACACTCATATTTCAGGGTGAAGTTTTCAATCAACTATAAATGTAATGTCATCCCTTCTCTACCCTACAAAGCTAATCACAAAATAACCTAAATAACCTCTGTGTGCTGAAGACAGTATGCTTCTGATCCTGCATGCTAACCATGAGAGTGAACTGCCTCAACAAAAGAGGAGCAGAACAGACAGAAATAGCAGTTCTAACTGGTGAGCCCCAGCTACGTAAATTTAGAACTCCTGCTGAGGGATCTTAGGGGTATACCCCCCAAAAAAAAACTACCAAAAAACCACAACAGCATTCTGTATGAAACAGTTATAAGAAACCAGACAAAAATATGGCACTCACCAACCAAACTTCTCGTGCTCTCAGCAGGATCAGAATTTTTCTTTAGAATGAACATTTGCCCCTACTTTGGCTTGGTTTATGACAGCTCTATTTGAAGGTACCTCCTGAAAGATAACTGGAAAGCAAGACAACACACAGATCTCTTACAGATGTTTATAAATACCAGTCTCGAGTTTTAGAGACATCCTGATATGTCAGAGACTGCCAGTTCTACAGGCTTTTTGAGAAACTGTGTTTCTATGAATCTAATGAAACAGCTGCAGAGAACTCATCAGACTCCAGTTTTGAAGTCTGGTCCTATCACACAAATCAAACTAGTACCGTCTTAATGGATCCTCACTACAATCTACAACAAGGACAATAAACATACCTTCTAATTCTGATATCATTTCCGTGGTGGAAGCTGTGCCAATCCATATCAGCTGACTACATGGAAAATGCCATTTTTCTATGGTTCTGACAATTGTGCTTCCCTCTGTTTGGAGAGTTTGCCAAGGTTAACCTGCAAGATCAAACAGAAAAATAGCACTAGTTTCCTATGCAAACCTTGCATATGTTTGTGTCCAGTGGCTGAAAGGAGTGATGCTCAAAACCACCACGTATAGCAGTGTTTGCACAATGGAGAGCATGAGCAACAGAGACAGGCACCTCAGCAGTAGCTGGTAACTTGCCAAGTTCACTAGTTTTCTCTCAAGTCTATAGACATTTCATCCTGTCTATAGATAGGGTGGAAACACTGAGCAGAACACTTCTGTTTATTTTTTGTTGGTTGCTTTAGTGTGGAATTTTTTTGAGTTTGAAAACAGAGAAAGTGTTGAGTAATTTATGCATTACAATGTTTAACAGTCAATTTTCATTTCCCTCTTTCCTCTTACAAGCTACAAGATCAGAGAGAAAAATTTGCCAGCTTTCTCACAGAGCAAAATTGTAAGCAACTGCTTCATCTCTTAGGCTTTAAATCCCACATTGCTCAGACTTTGTGCCTCAGGCCACTGACACATTAAATTTACCAGAAATTTTCCCTGGAGCTATAAAGAGATTATCCGGTGAGAACAAAATCTGTCCAAAAAGCAGA
Source organism: Penelope pileata (assembly GCA_013396635.1). Taxonomy (NCBI): domain Eukaryota; kingdom Metazoa; phylum Chordata; class Aves; order Galliformes; family Cracidae; genus Penelope; species Penelope pileata. The sequence goes on from WBMW01000972.1 coordinate 4,438,391, forward strand.
AATGCAGCCATTGATTTTGACTTTTGGTTTCTCATCATCAGGCGTAGGAAGTCCTCACCATTTCTGTAACACACTGAGGAAGTATCGTTTGAAAGTAGCTTGGCAGTGTTGGCACAGACACACTGATATGGGGTGGGTTTTTTGCACCTCCACACCCAGGCAAACAGGCAGATCAAAGTGAGCTGAGTGAACCTGAGTTACCTATGGACTTTTCACTAGCATCTGGCCCAAACTCTTCTGCGTCTCAGTGTGCTCTCTACTATCAGCATCCATAAGTAGTAGCACAACTGGATCAGGACTGTGCTTTTTCAAAATGCCTACAACATCCTATGGCATGGCATAGAGATGGGAAGCTTGGGGCTTGAGCTGACATCATCAGCTACACTTCTAGGACTTTTTAACCTACATAACATTTACCAGAGACATGGCTGGTATCAGTTGCAGGTCACAGGCATGCCTACGCAGTGCACTAACCGCTGGAGGACCATGTACTCACAACACAAGCTACTTACAACTGAGAGTACTCCTGCATGATTCGACTTTGGTCCATCAGAAAGAAAACCACTCTGAGCACACTGGTGGTGTGCACAAGGCATTACTGTGAAAGCGCAAGGATGGATGCCAGGTAAGCATGCTCCAGCATGCTTCTCTCACTGCACTGTGAGAGAAGTAACTTCTGTTAGAAACTAAGACAGCACCACATACTTGTGCTGTCTCAGATATCTTCTGCAAGCAAGTATTGAGCTGCACTCACATGGCATATTCATTCCTCTACTCCACTGCTAGATTTTAACCCATTGCCATAACTAAGATGCATAACACTGGGAGGACAACATAGAACTACTTGTGATCAAGGAGCTTTTTAAAGTCAGCAATGACTTTAAGGGCCTCTGTGCCTTGGTAAAACCCAGAAGTAACTTTAATTTCAGAAGGTAGAGGCACTCTCAAAAACAGACCTCTTCATTGCATCTCTAGCTGGGAGCCCCAAAGCAGCCAGATCACTAGCCATCTTCCAAATCCTACACCAATATTTGTGCAATGGAGCACTACAATTTCCAGAGAGCAGTATGAGAAATTAGTCAGCGCAAAAGCCTAAACATCAGCCAACACTTACAAACTGGATAGTACTTAAATTTGACAAAAGTTCTAAATGAAAATTCAGATATTGTTAGCAAAGGATTTTTGGATGACAGTTTCTCTTAAGTGTCCCAGACTAGAAAAGTGTTCAAATATAGGCAAAAAGAAGTGCAGGGCAAAAATCAAACAAATCTGTTTGACCAAAAATTCTTCTTCAGCTATAGGCTGCATGTTGATATCTTTCCTGATGCTGCCTCCTTTCATTGCTGCTAACCTATGCTCGAAATTGTCCTGGTCTCTGATCTCATTAATGTCACAGTGAGACAAGCTGGCGCTCAAAGGAAGCAAGATGAAGCTTTTGCTGCTATGCAGGCTCCTGTGGTCATTACTCTTTCTGTAACATTCTCACATGAGAAGTATTTCTTAGCCTAGACTCAGCAGAGCTCTTAAGCACATGCTAAATCCACTCAAGTCAAGAATGGACAAGAAGCAAGCTCTCATTGCATCGGCAGTTACAAAACTAACTGCAGAGGAACAGAAGGAAGTTGTACGGCTTGTTTAATGTGAAAGATCCTACCTGATGAAAAATAAATCACATTGTTAATCCACTTCGGCAAAGAATTTGGTGCCGTTAGGACCCGGATCAGGCTCAGGACTGGATGTGTGTCTACATGAGTTGTCTACCCTTAGCAAGAACAATCTCATCCCAGGGAATTACAGGTTTTTACTCAAAACTCTGGTTGATAAACTTTCTCCCCCAAATTATGTGACATTCTGAAGTTTAACTTAAGATTTTTCTTTTTCTCTGCTTTGAAATGCATACAGCAAAAAGCTGCTCTAAAATATTTGCCTGGCAGATGATCACTTTCACAGAGTAAAGAAATATTGAGAGCAAAGTGGAAATAACAGACAGATAAGTTATTCAGCTGATGGACTCCACCCCTCACAAGGATAAGAATTCTGGATTTAATGACTGGAATACACGCTGTCAGTCCAGGCTCCAGGGCTGAACGTTTCCCTCCTGGCAGAGCTGCACACACCCTTGGCATGAGGCAGCTTTGTTCACCTGTAACCTGCAGCCACCAGATCTAGGCTCTGTTGCTTATGCAAGCTGGTGCAATCTTTAAGGTTTTCCGTGCGACTGCCTGCTGCCAATGAACATTCCCACAAGTGAGGCTCAGCCAGATTCAGGAACAGTCTCAACATGGCACCTTATGCCAGTACGCACTTTCACAGACAGACTGTCCAGCAATTTTTCAGTTGCTCTTAAATTAGGACTCCTCGAAGCAAGGCTGAATGTCAAGTTGGCAGTGCCAACAGCTTTAGATTGATTTGTAAATTCAAGCAGCTAACTCAGATCTGATGTTAAAGGCCCTCCACATCTGATAACGGAGATTTTTCTAATCTTTATTGAGGAGTGCTTAAATTCACCTCCAGGGTTCTCCAATCTCACGGCTTTGTAGAAAAATCATCTCCTTTATACCATTACATTCTCAGAAATCCTCTTTCAGCACAGGAGCAATCACTGACTTGTATTCCCTCTGCTTGCCTTTTTATAAACAAATTCACCTGCAGTGACTGCAAACCAGTAGCAAATCTCCAAGGGAATGTTACGCATGCACGTCATACCTGGTGGTACATTTCAGGAAAGTGACACAGAATTTGGAAACTAGAGGATAATAGAAGGAAGAGAAATAACTGCTCATCTATTTCTTCAAAGTAGAAGACCACTTACAAAAACTGCTGATAGACTTCAGCCTTTCCTTCAGACTGATAGACTTCAGAATTTCCTTCCATTTGGCATTTGGCAATGAGTTCATTCTGATTTCTGTACTCAGACATAATTTCCTTCAGGGAAAATACATCACAGTTAGAACACTGCTCAAGATTTCATAATATGTATTTATGAATTTAATCATACATCTCTCAAGGCATCTGTTAATCTGGGCTGGTAAATTCCTAATTATCCTTGCAGGACAGAAATGTCAATCCTGAGCCCTAGTACAGTGGGTTGCCACTCTTAATGTTCAAGAAAGAACATGTTCTTTAGCCACGATCAATGAGAGCTTTCTGGTCCTGCAGCAGGCAATTGGCAGCGTACACTGAAACACTTACAGTATGTTCATTGCCTAAATCTCTTCTGTCTGCCCATTAGATTTCCTCTCAATGACGTCAGCATAAATGAACACACTGGTATAAACATCTAGTATAAGTGAACATGGATCCATTCAGATAGACGTGTTTTATTTATAGCAGAGCAAATGAGGGAGTACATGATACAGAAATCAAAAGGTAGCTGCAGAAAGCAGCAGTTTAAATTAGCTGCACGTCCATTCTTGGTGGGATGTGAAGTAGAAATTGAGGAAAGTGTGACTTAGGCTAGATACTAGGACTTTATTTTGTAATGATATGGACAGTTAAACACCAGAAGAGATGTGTCCAGGCAGACTGTGTAGTCACTGTCACTGGAGAGGTGTGGTTTGGACATGGATGGCCTGGCTTTGGGACACCAGGATGAAGCTGCCTTTCCAGGGCCTTGACAATTCACAGAGGGAATTTTAGGGAAGTCACACATATGCCAGGTTACAAGAGGCAAGACCTGGTGGATATTCATAAATTTTTAAAGGCAAAAGAGACTAGTTAAATGCTTCTGTGTGGAACCTGACTTTGTTGACTTCCACTTTCTGTTTTAATTACTTCTGACTGAGCATGGTGGCCAAGTCCATAATGTCACACCATAACACAAAGCCTAAAGCACCAGAGCACAGGTCTTCTTTCTCAACTAAACTCCTGTAATTCAGCAAAATAAAGCAGAAATTCTCAGAAGAAATAAATCACAGCACTATGGCACTTCACAGCAGTCTACAGCTTTTCTCACTGATACTTCTTGTTGTCAGTTAAACATGTATAAACACAGGCTGTATTTGAGTCATGCTGTGGATGCTGCAGTTTAAGAACAACACTTCACAAGTCATCACTTAGCACTTGGTGCATTTCTAATTAGAGCTGCTGCACCAGCAGCTGATGTTTTAAAATACTGTCGTAATAAATCCTGCAGTTATCAATCCAATATTTCACAGAGGCAGGCAAGATCTTGTAGACAAGAGTCTGAGGGGGGAAAAAAGCTTTCAACTGAGTCCTGCAATAAAGAATTTCAGGGACAGAGAGGTCAAGAAAGCAAGCTAGATTAGATCCTTCAATCCTGCCTCCTCCACTACGAATGTCAATAATTCAGCATGCAGGAAAGGAAATCCTTGATTTTAAACACCGTCTTTTCAGCAGAAATCCCTTTAGACTTTCTCCAGTCTTAAGCACCACTTCATAGATTCTGGTTATGTGAGAAATCCCATCTTCAAATGACAAATAGAAATTTCACATTTCAGAGATAGATTGACGAGTTCAGAATGATCATTCATACTACAACAGCAGCTGGTACCACAGCTGAGACTGAGATACAACAGCGCATGTAGCCAATGTATAATCAAAAATGCAATAAAGACAGAATTAAGTGCTCTTTGGTACTTCAGAAAGTCACTATAATCTTTCTTCTGTACTACCCGATGAGAACTTGAGGCGAGTTTGTTTTATTTGGAAGCACAGGAAAGAGCCTAAAGCTACCAGATTACAGATCAAAAATAAATACACAGCCAAATTCACATCCCAATAGAGAGATACCACAGATTGCAACAGTATTGCACTTGCACCTCCAACAGCATAACCCACCTTGTTTGAACAAAAGGCCCCAAACCAGAACGCTGTCTCTGCAGGATTTCCAGTCATTCTTACAATCATCAGCCAGGACACAAAGAATGGACAATGGAAACCCACTGACACTGACCTAGTAACACAACAGTTGTCTTTGCATTCAGCAGAGCTATGAAGCAAAGGGAGAGTTTGCTCTTGTTTGGAAACACAAATGCATATCTGAGAATCCAAATAACCAGCCTAAATTTAAGGGTGCTGCTGCAGCTCCCACTTAAGTTGCATTGAAGTTTTGACGTACTCATACTTTTGAAAACAGGCATTTATGTAACTGTCCAAATATGAATTTAGAAACTAAAAATACAAAAGCCAACCTTGTGATTAGTTTCTTAACTAAACAATAGTCCTCTCTGACTTGTGGCTTGTGTGTTTTTTTTTTCCTAAATGATCAAACTCCTAATGTCATCCTGCATTACTTATATAGGGCTTAGGCTTGAACTAATTGCAAAGAGCACTGAGCATATAGAATCCAGGTAAAGCAGCTGGTGTGATGCCCAGAGAATACAGATGTATCACCTGGGGGAGCTCATATCCACAGAACAAGCTCTGGGGGAGCTCAGATCTCTATACAGTGTTCAGTTTTTAAACAGCTGGGCACCTCGATTTAGCAAAACAATGAACATCCATTTGTAATCAGTAGAGGACAAATACGTGCAGCAAATGTACTGCTCCTTCTCAAGAACAGCCTTCTGGGGGAGACCACCAGAGAGATGAAGGCTCTGGATTGTACACCTAATATTTAGATACCTAAAATTACTGCCTGAAAGCTCACCTCCCCATGCATGCAAAGAAGAGACCAAGGCTGAAGCCATCAGACCCTCTAACATATACCTCCCTGCAAGCTGCCAAGGTCTGCAGAGTGACTCAAGATCTGAGGTAGGATTCTCAGTGTGCATTTCTGCACAAAGAGAACAGTCTGACTATTCTAACTGCAGAGCAGACAAAAACACGTTTTGCTGACAATTACTGAGAGCCGTCACCAAGTCCCTGCATACCTCCTGAAAGAACAAATCTCAAGCCTGAATGTCTTGACTCCTGCCAAGATGCACAGGTGTAACTGAGGCAGAATGAACGCCCCAAGAAGCTCTGGAAGCACAGGATGAGCACCAGTTTGCTGTTAAAGCTTGTGATAAGAAAAACAAAACTTGAAGGTACCCAGCCTGTTGTAACATGCTGTTTGCTGGCTATTCCACAGCCATCTCTTGAAAGTAAGGGACTTCTCTGGTCACATGGGGAGTCCTTTAAGGGCACATCAAGGAACTTCACAGAAGTGAGAATCTGGCTCAAAATCAACACATTTTCTGTAGCATGGGTATCACAGAAATCTCAAGTACTTTTTCAACACAAATGGTAAAACTTGTGTAATAGCAGTGCCAGCCTTGAGAATTTCCCAATGTGCTTGACAAAACTACAAATCAACAAAATAAAACAAGCCAGGGAGATGTTCTAAATAAATCCCAAGTACAAGAAGAACATCAATCCATGGGGGCGAGTAATAGCCTTTTTGTTGCTGTTGCTGCTGTCCGTATGCTTAAGATTAAAAGAGCCAAGATGCATTTAATGCACAGAATGACTGCAGCAATATGTAATGCTTGAAACGAGAGCCTCAGACAGGTCTCATCACCAAAAATAATTGTTTACCAGGCACAAATACCCTATAGGTGTTAAAGGAACACTAGGGACTAATGCACAAGTGACACAGAGAAAAGATTGTCCTGAGGTACTGCATGCCAGGAGCACAGCTGTGGAATTTCTCTGGCAGGCACTGTCACAGCTAATAACACCATCCTTTCAAACACACACATTAGAGTCTTCATGGTATTTATAATTTGCTAAAACTCCCAATCTGTCACTTCATTCTGAGAAGAGGAGGAGAAAGCAAGCCTGTACTCTGCCTGCTCATACCTCAATTCACCAGCACTTTTTACATTTTACAGCATTTCTATCAAAACAGGTATTAAGGGTCAGGCAAAGAGTTGTGTTATTTCTGTTTCTTGCACACTTTTTGCACACTACATAAGGGGCAGCAGCACAGGGAAAATAGCTTTTGTGAGATTCCACACAGAACATTCAGAAATACAGCAACTGCAAATTAGGTGCAAACCACTGGCACCATTTAAATGAACTCTGTGTTTCTGAAATGCCAACTGTACAACACTACTGATATTTAATTTTGTTAGATATACTGCATCTGGTGTTTATGGCTTAGAGCTGTTGCCAGAGAGCCCCAGGAGCTTTGGTCTGGGAGCCAAGCCAGTGTCTACCAACTTAGTTGGACTACTGTGGATACACAAAGATCCAATATTCCTCTGATTTAAAGCTTTCAGGCAGATTTTCAGAGACTTTTGTTTTATTTATAGCTAGCATGTGTGGAGAGAAATAAAATGGTCATGTAATCTGTTGTGCAATTATGGGCTTATTTCTTCCAGTTTCAGCAGCTTATTTCAAAGCACAGAGAACTGAAAATCTGGTTATTTCTACCTTAACTATTCATACATGGATAGACAAAGAAAGTAAGCAGCAGAACATCTTTCCATTAAAAAAGGAAAATGCCAAAGATAGTTTCATCACAAACGTTGGACACTTCATGTATTTATACAGATGGTCATCGTAACTGTTACAGTCATGTAACGGTTAAATGTTTTTCCTCCTTCCACTCCTTATGGCTCATATTGATATCCTTATGTTACAGGAAGCTCTGACCTGTCAATGCAGATGTCCTGGTATTCCTAATCCATGAAGTTTTAAGATTCTCTTTTGCTTGAAATGCAAGTAGGTGCTCTCCAATCCGACCCTACAGAAAATCAAAAGTCTGTTCATTAAGTGGGCAAAAAAAGGTGAGCCTTACTGTAAAGAAAATTAAATGGAATTAGTAAAAACAAAGCGTATACTCCAGGGAATACTTTAAACATCTACACAGACAAAGATATTAAACAAAAATGTGCACAATTCTATTCCACTGGGACATGTAGGATGGTTGGCCATCTGCTGAAAATGTAAGGCTGCCAAATATCACAGATTCACACCTTGAGTCTGGAAATTGAGTTCACATAGCAAATCCACACATTTCTTGTGGCGTCTGCATTCCACCAGCCCTTCCTTTACCTACTACTCAGTTTTACACTTCAGTGACTGCTAAGCTGGATTGCTTCACAATTTTTGAAAGAGCAGAGCCCGATATAGCAGGGTACCATTGACCACTACAGAGCTGCTGGCAGGAAACCTGACTGTATGCTTGACAGAATTTCAGAATTGGGGAACATAAGAACATCAGAGTGCACAGGAGCTCAGGGCTCCTGCTCAAAGCCACTGGCAACAGGAAAGGAATAGCACCATGCAGTTCTGGGAATATTCTTCCCTTCATTCTTAAAAAGTAATCAAAAGGAAAATCCCTGAAGGTTGAACTTAAATGGGCCACCAGCTGATACAACAAACCAACCCTGAGACTTCCATGAGAATCTGACTTAATCAAAACTTAGCCATACTCCTAATTCATATAAACCTATTCCTCGTGTCTAATTAACTGAGAGTAGGATCTAATTTAAAGAGTGTTAATGAAATCAGGACAATGGCAACCATAATAAAACAAAGTTTCAGTAATCTCACTGAAAATACTACTACACAGATTCATCATCTTGCCACTGTCTGTAGCTGAGAGCTTTATGGTGAGATTTGCAAGACAGTGCAAAAGTCACCCTTACAGTTGCTGTGTCTGGCAGGAAGTACATTCCTAGCACCCACTGGCAACTGGCAGGACAATAAATACAGATTGCACTTTTTAGTGTTCAGAAGCCTACCTAACATTAATGCTGGTTTCCATAATGTTTCCTGAAACACAAAAGTCATCTTTAAGCTCTTCAATTATTTAGCAGGCAGTTAGCTAATTACCTGGGATCCAGTGGCAGATTTTTATTGTTGAAATGGTGGTGTACCTTTAGTGCTCTCACAACTCAGAGCTCTGGGGTCCACATTTGACTAGGACACAACTGTGTCTGTGACATCTGTGACTGCAGCTTATGTTGCTTTACTCCCTCTGAAAGCAGGCTAACTTGCAGGCATCACCATCACTATGCCTGTAACAGGAAAGACCTCCAAGTTAAATGAGTCAGGTCAGAAAAGCTGGACAAACATTCAGTCTTGTTGCTTTTCCCAGATTATTTGTTCATAGAGCTGCCTTGCCTGAGCCACCTGGTAGCACAGCTGAGGTGTGGTCACTGCTGTACAGACTTATTCTGTATAACAAAAGATGCATCACCTCTTTTATCTCATGTTTTGGTACTTGTAAGAAATATTTTACACTGAATGGCCTGTCTCCTTGGGCCCAGGACATCTGCTGAATTACATGCCCTTTTCTGTGGATTGCAACACAAACTGCAAACAGATTAAACTCCACCTGTTTAACCTGTACAACAGGCATAAGCCTCACCTCGCCTGCATTTTAAGACTCATAATTTTCTAAGAGCACTTACACAGCATTAAGCCTGCTGCCTTCCTTGCCAGTAAGGGGACATGCACGGCATGCCTTGAAATTCTGAGATATCTTTAATACCTTCTACCTTCCAATCAGTTGCCATTATTTGAAAATCACTTCCTCACCTCTTCTGAAGGTCTTCAGGTTTCGGGGGTTTTTTGTTTGCTTGTTTGTTTGTTTGTTTTTGGCGTAGATTCCTGCCAGCATAATTGTTTGGAGAACTCTCTAAAAAATATCTGTTGTCAGTCCCACACCGTTCATCAGCTCGTAAGCCACATGCATTTCTCAGAACTCACGCCTGTTTAGCCATCTTTCTCCATAGTTCTCCCTGTGGGATAGAAAGAAATTAAATTTAAACTAGGCTTTAAATTATTCAGTCAGAGATAATGGAGTTTGGAAAGTCATCCCAGAGAATGATCACCCAGGAAAGGAGCTAAATATGATTTTGGGAAAAGAGAGAGGAAATGGGGGAAAGAGAGGGATTTGGGAGACGGAGTTGAGGTGCCACATTAGCTACAGCGAAACCACCGCAGTCACCGATCCTTGTCCTAGGGGACACTTACTCAGGAGCTGCTCTTTCCTTCTGGCAGTGCAGAGGGTGATTCCCTGCACACATCCTTTCTCAGAAGGAATCAGGCTATAAGTGGGGCTGAAAACCTTGGTGAGCACATCACCTCATTTTTAGGATTTGGACCTTTTTACAAAATAAGAACACACAGAACTTGTTTTTACGATACTAGCTTTTCTTAACGCCATGAGTGCTTGCTGTGCGGGACAGCTCCGACAAAGACCCGGACCCCGCCTCGCCCCGGCCCCTCTGAGGGAGACCCACGTCCCCATTGCGCTTGCGCGCCCCCGCCCCGTCGCCACAGCGACAGCGGCCGCGGCGCCGGATCATGTCGCTGCCCGAGCCGCTGCGGCGGCGGCTGGACTCCTTCAGCCGCTCTGTCTTCACCGACAGCCGCCGCGCCGGCCCGCAGTACCCCAGAGAGCGCGCAGGTAAGGGCCCGCCAGCAACAAAAATGGCGGCGGGGGCGGCCGGGGCGGGGGAGCGGAGCCCTTCCCCGGAATCAAGATGGCGGCGCCAACCGTCACCTGGCGGCCGTTGGGCGGGGCCGGGCGGCACGCCCTGAAAGGCTGCGGGCCGAGCGGGGAGCGGCGCGGTGCCGAACTATTTGTGCTGATTTCTTTGAGATCAGGATTTCAAGTCTAAAGTTCACACACACGTACTTTATTGGTTGCCCTAGCATAAAATTTGCCACTGCAATACAGCCTGGCATCTCCATCAGCTTTTACAGTCCCAGAAAATAAGCACAAGTTCAATTTAGGGATAAAAAGATGGATTAGAATTGGCTTGTATTCCTCAGCATTCGTTCAAAACAGTTTTAAAACTTGAACAGAAAGTAGAAATATCAACACTGCGTCAATTAAACCTTTAATGTACCTCAAACACTTTCACTATCACAATTGAAATTAGAGCTCTTGGCTTCTCTGTTTTTAAACGTGGCCACAAAGCATTGCATTTTCATGCATTACATATTACATGTAGGAAAGAAACATGGTTACTTGAAATTGGATGGTCTTGGTTTTCTGAAAGATAAAAATGCATTGCAATGTATGTCACTGCCCTCCAACATCCACAGACTGATTTGTTAGGACAGCCAGGAAAAGTTTAGGTAGATAGCAGAACTGTTGTTGAAGTACCTGGAGATTTTCATTCCTTTGTACATGGTTAAGTGTTGATGCTTAAAAACAGGATTATTGAAAAAGATACTAGTTTTCTTGTACTTTCTATTTCAGTATAACAAATTCCTGCCCCTCACCCTGCCCTTGAGGTCTGTCCCAGTTCTGTTCCCAAACACTCCCCCCTCCCACCTAGTCTAGTAACTACCCTGAGTAAGTACTTCTGCATCTGGCATAAAGACTTCTGGAACAGACTGCACCAGGCTGCATGTGGCCGGACTGGAAACAAGGAAGCCAGGCTGAGATGGAACAAAAACAGGTATGGGAGTGGTTGGAAGATACAGAAAGAGACAGCAGTGTTGGAAGAGCTCTGAGCCTGGAAGCAAAAACACGTGGCTGTTAGTCTAAGTTCCAGCTGAATATCATCATTGTGGCAGGCAGAGGCACAGGACTTGAATACAAAGCAGGTCACGATGAATACTTTCTAAACTTGCTTGGATAGTATCAAGCGAAGACGTATCTACAGGCAATAGATTGGCAATTGGGGAAACTGTCAGAAATTAGATTGTTGGTAACTAAAATACATTGGTTGTAATACAAGTTAGTTAATATGGCAATAAACCTTCATCCGTTAAGAATGAACTATTTCCTCGGAATGCCCTTTTAAATTTTTCCTTGTTTTCAGTTTGATCTTTTAAATCTGTAATTAAATCCTAAATATAGAATTTACAGCCTGCAGAGTTCAATATTTGCTGTTTTCTACATTGTATCAACACATTTTGTTCTCACTAGTCTCTAAAAGGTAAGTTTTAGCTTGACACATATTTGAAATTGTCAAGTACTAAAACAGTTGTAGGTTTCTTGCAATGTTACTTTTATCTATGTCTACTTAAATTAAAGACTCAGAAAAGAAGAGTGGGCAATGCAAATCTGCTCTCTAGCAGTAAGTCCCTGCTCAGGAAGGTCATCTACAAAATGGAGATAATCCAGTATGTACTCACCTAAAGCCATATCATACAGCACTACTTGAGCTAAGCCAATCAGTCAAACTGTTGATTATGGCTTCTGGCTTACTCCACAGTCAGGCACTCAACTTGAATGTATACTGCATGATAAAAATTCTGTATCATATGAACTGAAAGTTGCATTGGATTCCAGGAAATGGTATAGCCTAAGATAGGGTGGAGTTTTTCATCTTATATGTGAAAATTCTTTTAGCGTTTAATTTGACTGAGAAGTATTAGTGTCCTGCTTGAAGCTAAGATGGAGTAGAATCTTTCTGTCAATTAATGAAGGAAGGTATGGAATGAACTAGGAGTGATAAAAGCTTCTCTTTATCTACAGGTAATGAAGTAGTTACCAGTTTACCACTACAGATGTCCCTCTATTTCAACGTTCATTTTTTCCCCTTTTGGTGGCTCAGCACAGTTGTCATGCTCCAGCTGAAGGTGAGTCCTGAAGGAAAATAATAGTTTCTAAGTGTAATGTTTCTCATCAGTACCTCCCAGTACAGAGAGAGCTCACTGGAGTTAGAATTCAGTAGGTTTGTTTGCAAAATCCTTGAAACTGGAGGCTCAAGAGTACTTGAAAGCTGATACAAGACTGTCAACTTGAGCAGTGTAGGTGTCTTTGTTTAACCTCTGATAGCATGTTATGAAAGAGCACAGCAGAAACTTTTACTCTTTTCTTCCCTCTAGTATGCGGTCTTGTCAGATTACTACAAATTCATCCTGGTCACAGTAATGATCCTGACCTCTCTAATAGAGGTCATTCGACTCTACCTGGGATACACAGGCAACCTGCAGGAGAAGGTATGTCACCACATGTATGTTCTAATTCATGCAGGAGAGCTTTTTACAACTGAGCAAAAATATAAAGCAGTCTGACAGTTCATCTAAGAGATTTAAGTTGAGTAGAAGGTTATTTCTAAGCTGTATTCTGCATCTTCTATGACCCTGGCATCAGCTTTTGTTAACTTTTGTAGATTCTAAGTTTTCCCTCAGAGGGGACCACTCTCACTTCCCATAACCATTTTTCAGAAGATGTAATTACTGTTAAAAACATGTTATATGGAAACATTAAACCACCTCATTTTGCTATTTCACATTATGTCCTGGCTTTTGGAAGATTTGAAAAAGAAAATGGTTTTCTCCCTAAACTTGTGCCTTTTTTTTTTTCCCATCTCTAACTGCCAATTTTTAGATGGTGATGTCTCCTTGTTACAGGTTCCTGAGTTGGCTGGGTTTTGGCTCCTGAGTCTCCTCTTGCAGTTACCTCTAATTCTCTTCTTGCTATTTAATGAAGACCTGAACATTCAGCCACTCGAAAGATCAGTCAACATCATCTTTGCCCTCTTCCTCATCTTCCAAGTCACTGCAGCCTTTGTCACCCTGAATAGAATGGTAAACAAACTGGCAACTCAGTTCCGCCTTAATGAATTTGACAGGCTGGAGGAACACCCTGTGCATGATCTTTACAGCCTGAGTAAAGAAGAGAGAGCAGTTCCCATGGGTCCTAGGGGCCCATGCTGAGGAGCTTCATGCAACAAGCGCTGGCTGGAGATCACATGCTGAAGGCCTAAGAAGCTAACAGAGGCAGGCCTCATGGTGCTACAGCTCTGTCTCCATCATTGGGTCATTATCAATCTTTCTACTTCAGAGACATTAATAAATAGATCTTAAGTGCCAATATTAAACCTCAGAGCTGAGCTCCGCTCTGCAAGAAAAATCAAAGCCAATTACGTAAGCTGCTGAGCGGACCAACTCATTTGCACACTGTTATTGGATAGAGTACCTACAGAGTGGGTTTGGTGGGTTTTACGTCTTAAAAAGTCATATGCCATTTCTAAAGAACAGAAAACTATTTTCCTAACTGTTTGCACAAACATATTTTGTTTACAATAAATCTTTTGTGTACGTTTGTATTGATAACAGTTTTCTCTCTATTCTCCCAGATGCTGTAGATATTCAAACAGGTTGCCCAGAGAGGTGGTGGAAGCCCCGTCCTTGGAGACCTTCAAGGTCAGGCTGGACCAAGCACTGAGCAACCTGATCTAGGTGTAGATGTCCCTGTACATTGCAGGGGAGATGACCTTTAAGGGTCCCTTCCAACTCTCAGGATTCTATGATTCTATGATCTCGGTTAAGCAAAAACAATCTCAAGAAATTTTGAGGCCTAGAAAGAACAGTAGGGATGCCAGTGATGAGAGACTATGGTTTGAGGTGGTCTTCCAGATAATTCCAGCACTAGCAATTCCTTAGTAATAAACCAGGAATAGAGTTTTAAAAATATTCTTTGTTCAAAACTCCTCTTCTTTGGCTTAGCTGAAGTTTTAACTATCAAGCCATTCAAAATGGATGGAGCAATTTTCTCACACAGAAGATTTGATAAGTCAGCAGTAGCAAAATTATAGACACAAAAAAAATTGGCTTATGTCACTGAAGGCAGAGCCTGTTTATTGCAAGCCAGTGCATATACCAAGGTTCTCTCATTTCTCTTTGTGCTACTGTCTGAACTATCTTCTTCAGTTTTAGTAATGGCCGAATGCTCATTTTTTCCTGTCAAGGAGGGATGAAGATCTAAAGTAGAATACATTTTTCATCTGAATCCTGAGTTTTCAGTAGGATAAAAGTAACTAGTTTTCAGAGCTGGCACAAACATCCACACTGCTCAAAAAAAGGTAAAGAAGTCTAATGTGAAAAAGGCACAGTATACTTAAAGCTGCAATATACTTAAACCTCTAATGAAAAAGACAGCGTTCAGCTTTGCTTCATGCCAGAACTCTGTTTCAAGGCATGAGTGAATGGTACAACTCATTCTATTGAATTTCCTTTTTTTGTTTTTGTTTTGTTATTGCAAATCACATATTATCAAGCACATACTCCTTTGTTTTTAAACAAACTACTACTTCTGCCAACAGCAGAATTGGCTATTATGCAGAAAAAGAGGATTTCTGAATGAGAGTCTCTTAATCTCTTTCACAGTTAACATAAAACATTTAAAACCTCTCATTCAGAGTCTGCAAGAGAGAAAGTGAGGTTTAAATAGAAGTTACATCATTTGGAGCATTAGGAGCTACTTGTAAAATCATTCTTAACTGATGCAGTGGGAATATTGCACATATTTTCATATCAGTTACACTGCTGCAGTGCCAAGGCCAGGGCTGATGAGGTATAGGAGAAACTTGGTAGAATCCATTACAATAACAGGTAACAGCATAATTGATCCTGACAGCCCAAACAGAAATGTCAAAAACATTGGAGCTTATTTTCTCCAGTAATTGTGAAGTGTAACGTAAAGATCTCAGTGCTCTGTAGCAGTACAGCCTGACCCAACACAATGGGCCTAACTCCAGAGGCTGCCCTTCCTGACAGAGGATAGAGTGCACGCCTCTAAGGAGCTCACCTCCACCACTAAGAAATACGGGTTAACAGCACAACAGGAAAGTTGATCCCTGCTAATTTTTACTGCTTTCCAATTGTTTGTTGAAGAAAACATACAGATTCAGAGAAGGCAGCATCTTTCCTTGTGTGTACCTCAGTGCAGTAAACCAAGATCTGAAAAGACAGTGATATACCTGTAGTAGTCAAATCTCTTGCCTTAACTAGACAATGCTGTATTCTGTTTTGTTTTGTTTTGTTTTTCTGGTATCATCTTAAAAAGTTTAAATTTTTTCTAAGATAAGAGTGTAATGGGTGGGAAGATTTTTGGCACCAAATACATCACATGCAACATGATAGGGCTGAAAAAAATTCAACCATGTACTAATATTGACAACAAGGAACTGGTCTCCATGCCTAAGGCTGTGAGACATGATGCAAAATCCTTGCTTTTAGTGATAAGGAAACCATGGGCTTGGAAGATCAAACTGCCATCCAAGACAAATTACCAGGAGCCAAAGATGAAGGGATACACACCCCTTTGCTGGAGGGAGAAATGAAATATTCATGAGGTGACACAGAGAGCAGCATTCAGAGTTGTCTGAAAATGCTGAAGGTAGAAACCAGTACGGGACATAAAACTTCAGCAACATACTTGGTAAATCCAAGATCTCTGCACTGTTGCTACTCAGGCTTCATAGTTGACCTGGTAGTCCTTTTTGAATTTCATTATTAACTGAAACTTTTAATTATGAAGCCAGCCTGCAACTACCTAAAAATTCACATGCAGAGTCTACAGCTGCAGTTTTTCCATGAGTTTCCCACTCCTCACTATGCAGAGAGAGGAGAAGAAAATTACAGTGGCACTCTGTTCTAACAAGACAGAACAACGAATGGAGGCTTGCACTGAAACTTTCCCTTCATTTGCTAAGTATAGACTAGTCATGTGTAGCAAAGCCAAATTTCAGACATGTAAAAAGCAAGTTTCAGAAACTTTCAATAAGCATATTGAAAAAAAGTGACATAGGTAAGGAGGATGAGAAAAATTCTACAGAAGTTGCTTACACAGTACGTATGAATCAGAAGAGAAATGGAGGAACTTCTGTGCATCAAGAGCACAGAAACAATAACGGCACTTATGTCTTAAAGGAAAATAGGAAAGCTTGATTTGTTTTTAATGAAGAAGTTTTGGAATTATTGCCAGAACAAACTGGAAGCAGCGGCAGGTATAGAACTCCAAGGGGGTGTTACAGGAAAACTGAGAGTCCTTCAGAAGTCATCTTCTTTCAGTTATGCAGGTAACTATGAGCAGGTATGTTAGCCCATAATAGGAAGCATGTATCCATCTTGCAGCGTGAAGTATTCATGAGTAGAACATGAGAACTTAAAATTCAGCAAAGCAGATTGTTGGGGAGCAAGGGGTTTCAGCGTTTTTTTCTCCTCTACAGAGGAGAGGGAAGCGAACTTAAGAACATTGGAAACTGCAACAGAAGTTCACTGATTAAAGCCAAACAGCATCTAGACAGTTTTGAATACAAGCTGTACAAGCTGCACCTTTTTGTCGCATTAGGATTTGTGCAGAGAACCACAAACCTTTTTTTTTTAATAATCTAAATAGCTGGCAGCATCTTCCCCTTCACAAGCAAGATCTTTGAACGGCAGAAGTCTGTGTAAAGAACTCAACTCTGCATTTGTTTTACTTCAGCAAGTTTACTGTTAGGAAAGGTCAACAGCCAGTTTGAAAGGAAATTTGTACTGACACACTTCCTTTAACTGAAGGTGAAGACCAGGCATATTGCCTTAAAATGCTATTTTTAGATTACTGATCAATTTGAAGATGGATTTCTTTTTGTATTCAAGGGCATAGTTGCTGACTTGTTAATACCAGAGGTCAGCGAGTGTTCCTTGTCAGAAATAGACATTGTAAAAGGATTTTTTTTAATAGTAAGATGGAATTCCGAGAAGGGGAAATTAAATTTGGAAGAGGCTTCACTTATGTGCCTTACTTGGGCAGATCTGATAAGGCAGACATGAGATAAGGGACAGATTTGATAAAACCAGGCAGTTTATAGAAGAAAGGGTGCAGCACTAACCTTCCTATACAAACAATTCACATTAATCATACATTTCAGTGTTGCCTTCATCTCTTATAAACTAGAATAGAGTTAGCTTTA
The DNA here is from genome assembly GCA_013396635.1 of Penelope pileata. Classification (NCBI taxonomy): domain Eukaryota; kingdom Metazoa; phylum Chordata; class Aves; order Galliformes; family Cracidae; genus Penelope; species Penelope pileata. The sequence continues at coordinate 4,455,937 of WBMW01000972.1, forward strand.
CTCTTTAAATAGTTAATGAAGCTGGTAGAATTGGCACCATTACACGGTCTGATAAGATAGTCAATATTTGATAGCTGGGTAAGGCTTCAGACATCGTTTACTCTGAAAAACAAATTTTGCTTCACTGGGACAAAGATCAGATGGCAGCAATTAAAAAGGACTTTGTTCAGTGCTTCAGATAAAGCAAAGATAATACAGAGGTCTTCTATGTGAGGCCGGCAAAGCAGTATGTAAGGGTCAAGTGATAAGACCGAGAAAAAAACTAACAATAAATAGGTTCACAAAGCGTAACGCTAGGAGAAAATGAATATGCTGATGACAGATGCCACTGGCAGAGCAGAGGATTTATTAAAAGGAAATAAATGTGCTAAGTTACTGTCTTGAAATCTTACAGGGGTTCAGAGGAAATGTTATTCCACCAGCTAGGCAGCCGCTTACAAGATACAGACCCACATTCATTAAATAAATGCAACTTAATCAGCTTGTTATGAAAAAACACCTTCTCCAGATGATCCAGGGTTTGGAAGTAATAGAAATACCATCCTTGGGAAGCAAGTACTAGCCAAGAGATGTGAGCACAACAGGGGAACCATAGAGAAAAGCAGAAGTCTGGCAGACAGCTGCAAACATGACCATGCTAAGACCTATGGCTTCCCTGGTGAATTGAGGAAGTATTAGTGACTTCCTTGAGAGCTGCCTGGAGCATCCAGAGCTAGGGAGGCAGTCACTGCAGTCTATGAAAGAAGCTACTGTTGTTCTTTAAGGGATAGAAAAGACTCTTCTTTATTCACATTTGTACAGCCATGCCATTTCCGAGTCAAAAACGCAGGCAAAAATATTTGAACCCTGTTTAATCACCGTGCCTCAGTTTATTCAAACCGTGCCCTAAGCTGAATTCATTAAAGTGAGAAGAACATCGGATTTACTTACTCCTAGTCACTCATATTGCAAATGCTGGGGGGATTTATTTCACTTTACTTCACACAGAGAAAGCTTGTGGCAGGCTGGAGCTTTGAACAGCCCATCCTGTTCCATGCAACTACTGGTACCCAGCTGCTTAAAGAGGAAGCTGCAGCTCGTGACCGATATGGATCATTCTGGACTGACAATGTGGTTCGTCTCATCTGAACTACAAAAAGGATTTTAGCATGGACATCTGTCCTCTTTATCTCACTCTTGACAGCTAAGCTAACTGAACAGAGATTGAAACTATGGAAAAGTTCCAAGGTTATCATGCCATTAGAAAAGTACCTTCAGAAGTTAGCAGTGGTCACAAGTGGTGGCCGCAGGGGTCCATCTTAGGACTGGTGTTCTTCAACATCTTCATCAGTGACAGAGACAGTGGGATCAAGTGCACCCTCAGCAAGTTTGCTGATGACACCAAGCTGAGTGGTGCACCTGGTAGAACAGGGGTAAGGGATGCCATCCAGAGGGACCTGAACACGCTTGAAAAGTGGGCCCACAAGAACGTAGTGAGATTCAACAAGGCCAAGTGCAAGGTGTGTCTCCATACTTACCTGGAGGCTGTCAACCCAACATCAACTACCTGCCTGTCTTTGTAGGTGCTCACCTCTCAGACTGAGCAAGCACAGAGCACAGCTGCAAATTTCCTGCAACTAGGGAGTGAGGGGGAATATAGAAGTCCTAAAAGCCATGAAAGCACAATGGACAAACAATGAATTAGAAAAAGGCCACAACCGGGCTGGTCACAGTCAGCAGTGGTGAAATGTGACACAATAAAAACTCAGTTGTTGCATTAGGACCATCCTAGGATACAAAGGACTGAAATGAAGGCAAGTTCTGGGTTACTTCGTTCTTGAGTATTTTTTTTTTTTTCAAAAGCATGAAATATTGCAGTGACAAGTAGAAATTGGGAAAGAAAAATAACCAAGAAATCGTCTGTAATGTTGTCAACAATTGTAACAAGTACTCAGCTGGAGTACTGTATCCAGTTCTGGGCTCCCCTGTATAAGAAAGACAGGGACCTCCTAGAAAGAGTCCAGCGGAGGGCCACAAAGATGATAAAGGGCCTGGAGCATCTCCCCTATGAGGAGAGGCTCAGTAAGCTGGGTCCGTTCAGCCTGGAGAAAAGAAGGCTGAGAGGGGACCTGATCCATGTTTATAAGTANTTACGACTGTAATTGTCTGAATTGTTTAGGATGTACTGAGTAATTTTATTCAGTCCTAAACATCACCTGTAACATGTTTGCCTACAGTCACGTTTCTAGGTACAGCTTTTAATTGTACGTTGCTAAAGGACTGATGCTGGTCCAGAAAGGCAAGAGCACAGCTCTGCTTGCTCCTTTGCCAGCAAGCTCCCTCCTGTTGTGCCGAGCACGCGTTGCTCCCACCCCAAAGCCAGTCCCCAGCACAGGGCAGCGCTGGGACCAGACAGGCTCTTCTGCTGCCCTCAGCACATGTGCAAACAGTGACGCTGTTGTCCTGTCAATAGGGATATTAACTGATACTGAAACTCTGACAAAAAGATGGACTCTCCCAGGGATCGGGGGGGGGGAATTGTTTGTGTTTTTAATTTTACCATATGGCCAGCTGCCACTGTTGTAGACTGCTGAGGCTGGATGGCTGGCGGTTAATCAGGCAGCCAGCAGCTTGAATTTTTAGTGCTGGCCGGCAGCCAGTTGCTGATGTTCTGGCCCTGCGTGGTCACCAGCTGTGACAGGAGCTGGAGCAGGACCTCTGCATCCAGCTTACCTTCCTGCTACCACTGCACGCTTCCCAAAACAAATGCAAAACCAGAGCAAGCACACACAGCTGACGAGGTACATCCTCCCACCTGAGGGAGAAATCGGGTGTGTTCCTCCCAACCACACTGGTGCTGCTGGCTGCCAGGCTTGCAGCTGAGCATCCTGGGCAGAGCAGAAAGGCCATCCTCCTCTGAACAGCATCTCTTTCAGGTAAGAGTTCTGACCATCACCCCACTGAACAAGTGACTAAATAAATAATTTCTGCATAGTTAGAGGATCAGGAAGTTTAGAGAAATTGCACAGTGCTTGGAGGTGTTTTGCTGCTTTGCTTCTGAGCTGGTGAACAAGCGGCAGTGTGGGTCTGAAGGCTGATGGACACTTCTCCCTGGATCCTGAGACACTGCCAGGCCAGCCCTGCTTGCCGTACACCCGGCATAATCCAGTGTTTCACATTTGATGCCATCGGATCATCATCCTACATGAGGATATATTCGTAATACAGCATTTCCCACGTTTTTATGGGAACTAGGCCCTTTTCCAGGCACGTGGTTTGGTCCTACAGAAAACCCTGTGCTGCTCATCTGCCCAACAGACAGATACAGCTGGCTCAGTGCTTCAGCTCGAGTGCATATGCTGGCACACGCAGCTCTGCAGTGACAGCACTGTTATTCAGCACCCATTTAATGTATATAATTAATACCCTGCAGGCCGTCTAACACTTAGTTTGTCCCTGCTCTCGGTGCTGTATGGTTTTGATGGTTAGACATGTGAACAGCGCTGTTCAGAGCTTGGTCTTACAGTCTCGTTTGCTCTGCTGCTGCATCAGGATGCTTTGGGAAGTAATGAAAATGGAAGCGTTGGCTTCACCGTCAGCAGTGTGCGCTTACATGGATGCTGTTGGCTGGAACCTTTTAGAAGGAAAATAATTGTTGGAAATATTTCCTATTCTGCTGTCTGCCAGCAGAGGGGCAGGCCAGCATTTTCTCTTGCTAGCAATGTAAGAAATCCCTGTTGTAATATCTGGTGCTCATTATCCTTGTTGATAGCTTCCTGATCCCTTACAATGCATGAAGGAGCTGCGGCAGGAGGGCAAGCACTCAGAGTTTTAGTGGACTGGGTTTTATTCGCTACTGAGCCTCCCCAAGTCATCTGAAACCTCTATCTGTGGCTTCTCCGTTCTTCTGAAAAGGGAAAAAATTAAGCAGTCTGCATCCAGACCTGTCAGTGGGGAGAGTCAGGGTGCGTGGGCGTAGCTTTGCTTACCACCAGCCAGGGAGGACAGGAAAGGGATTATTTTCCTCCTCTTGTACAGCTGGGGGAAATCAAGAGCAAATAGGCTTTAAAGCAGTGCATCACCTAGCGAACTGAACTACCAACAAAAAGCCTTTTTCAGAAGTTTCTAGCATGTCACGGTGTGAGCAGGAGGCTGGCACCTTTAATTTCTAAAAAGTGTCGAGTGTCACCTTCAAAAAGTAAAATCTGGCCACTTTAAAAGCTCCCAGGTTGTACCTTGTCAGGTCTTCTCCATGATCTAAGCTGGTGGTGTCTCCAGAACACAGAGAGGCTGTGATATGGCAAGCTGTGCTGCAGCCACATTGCTCCTGGGGGCAGGGACGGGAGCAGAGCAGGGCCAGGGCTGGGGGACGAACACGGGAGCATCGAAATGCTCGTCACAGTGATTATGTCGTTTTATGGTGGGAACTAAGAGCAAAATCCCACTACAGTTAGTGCTGTCAACCACATCTTTACTGCAACATATCTTCGCATGTGCAGCCAGCCCTTCAGAGAGGCACTCGGACTCTACATGTTAGAAAATCTCTTAAATAAATTTAAGCTGTTGTGCTTATTTAGCACTCAGCCACATGCAGATGCTTTTCTGCTGCCTTCTCCATCCCTGCTCTGAGCAAGCCTAGAGCACTGCAGATCCCCCAAAACCAGCTGAAAACACCCAAACCTGTGATTACACAGGTCCACAGCCACAAGTCAGACCAACAAGAACCAGGGGAATTAGATCTCAAATACCCATAGCAAATCAAGCCACAATTAATCCGAATAATTTCAAGGGCGGGTCTAAAACACGCATACCAGCACAAATATTTTGGTGATCTCAGTCAAGAGGCTCCACCTCTCCCTCTCCAGAGCTGTAAACAGAGCTCAGCCACAGGGGAACATCTTGAACCAAGTGCCCTAGCAGGAGGATGCGCTTTTCCTTGCAGCTTTAACTGTTACAGCTTGAAAAAGCAAAAGGATTTAAAAACAAAAGTGGGATAAAACCAGGATGTTTAGGAGGACTTTTTTTTTAAGCTAACTACAAAGAGCTTGGTGCTATCCCGAGTTGAGCCCTGTTGGTAGGGCTGTCTGTGTAAGGAGAAAACTCTTTGTGGAGGCCCACGGAGTATCTCAGAAGGACCTGGAAGGACAGTCGGACATGGGGACAAAGTGACACATGGTGGCAGTGCCTGCACGTGGCCCCGCGGCACCCAGCACCCACCGCTGGTGGCTGCGTGAGAATTTGCTGGAAGAGCTCTAATTACACCTCTGCGCCAGTAATTATGTGTATTTCACACAGCCTAGCAGATGTCATGGGGTACAATAGATACCGCGAAGAATACTGATACATTAAGTAATTTATAGCATAATAATTAACAGCTAATCACTTGCGAGTTAAGATGCTCCGGGAACGGACCCAATTCGCAGCGCGCTGCCTCCTTCCAGGAAACATCGCTGTGCGGACAGCACTCCCGCACCTCCCCCCCCCTGCACACAGCAAGCTGCTCCCTGCACAGCCCCCGCCTGCACACACACCTGCAGGTAGCAGCCAGGTGCCTGCCAGCAGCACTAATGAAGAAATCAAGCGCTCATGTGCTGCACCCTGTCAGCGCCAGAGTGGGGTGGGAGCATCTGCTGCTGCTGCTGCAGAGAGAGGCGAGCGGGCTTTTAGACCAGGATTTACCATAGCTGAAAGCCACCATCCTTCTGCAGCTGAGCAGGCTTCACCGCTGTGCTCTGCCTGGTTAACTGAAGCTGCTGCAGCCTCTGCTCTGCCCAGCTGCGTGCTGCAGCCCTCCTGTCCCACCGCTGTCCACCCGCCAGCCTGCACCACGCGGTGCCTTCATTTAAAGCCCTCGGCCCAAAAACTGCTCAGATGCAAAGCTGCAACGTTCCCACAGATAAACAGGGAGCGTTTTTTGGCAACATGGCCACCTTGCTGCTTCCAGCGAGCACAGGTGCCAGTACTGACCCCACCAGACATGGTTTGCCCTGCCACATAAAGAACCCTCTTCCCAGCTCCCAGGAGCTGTGGCCTGAAGCAGGCGCTTCTGCCTGCCCCGTGCTCCTCCCTCGCTCCCGCACCAGCTCCTGTTTGGGCACACAGCACTGGCTCTCTGCCCTCATTGAGCTCCACCACCCTGCTGCACATGATTTAAAGAGAGCATTTCTGTTACGAGTTGAAGGTTTGCCTTTCCAGATTGCTTTCAGGGAGCGTCCCCTCATTCCTGCAGCATGAGACAAGCCCGTTAGGGTATATTATGGCTACCACAGCCCATTGTTTCTTTCCTCCTTAAGTCACACCGATCCCTAAGCTTCTCATCCAGGGGCTTCTCCAAGCCTTAATCATTTCCATCACCCTCCCAGTCCCACAACAGGCTGCATTTTTGCAAAACAGCAACAAGCTGAAGCCATGTTGCCATTTCTCTTGGGCTTTCCCCATTGTTTTTGTTCCTCCCTTCTGCAGTGTGAGCAGATGGGACTTGCTGGGAACCTGGGCTGCCCAGGGGCCCTAACGCAGCCCATGTGCCCAACCAAACAGCCCATTGCAGCAGTTCTCATTTTTTTGCTTCCACTGCAGTGCCAACCACGGCCACCGCAGGCCCAATCTGCTGTCTCCTGTTCTTGCTGGCTTTCCTGGTGTGGCATGTGGTGAATGGCAGGGTGAGAGGTCTCCCATCAGGAACTGTCCCCATGCCTTCTTCCACAGCTCTGCAATCCACACTTGATCTCTGCAGCTAAATGAGGCTTTCCCCTGCCTGCTTTGGAACCCAGAGAAGCTCAAGCAGAGCTCAGTGACTGTCTTTAATAAAAACCAGCTGACGTTCCCTCTTGCCTACCCATGGGACGTCTCCCAGCTCCCAAGTTAATTACAGGCTCTCTCACACCCCTGCACGCACTGCACTAGATCACTGATAATGCATGAGGGAACAGTTCCTGCTGCAAAAAAAAAATTGTCCCTCATGGCCCATAAATCCACAGAGTGTCATTTCATACGGCCCAGGGCTGTGAGCAAGCCAAGCGCTGCACAGAAATGACAAATCCATTTTGGATGGCAGAAGCAGAGTAGCTTCCAGTCAAGCCCAGCCTGCAATGCAAGAATTCAGATTTACAGACCCAGCAGATTTGCTTTTTGCCTCATTTTATTGTCTATTAATTCACTCCACTGCAGATGAGAAAGATTTCGGAAGAACAGGTGCCGCTGCAGCACGCAGACCAAGGCATCCCCATCCTTGTGCCTCCTCCTTTCTTCCCACGCATCCATGGGTTTTCCCACGCATCCATGGGTTCATGCTGCCCTGCTGTGAGCTCTGGGGGAAGCACCACCTCCATCCATGGGTCTACGATCCCAGCAGTGCAGTATTGCTAGGACACGCTTCCCCCGTATAACACTGGAGCAGGAATGAGCCATTAAGGGAGAGATGATAATCTCACGTAGCTGCCAGGAGTCCCAGCTGTGCTCTGCAGTAACATAACTCTGTGATCTGCTTATTAACCACGCAGCTACCACAGACAGAACCAGGAATAGCACAGCCTGGGTCAGATTTTTCTTGTAAAGGATTCATATCCACTTTATCACAGATACCTTGCAACCAGAGAAAAAAGGGGCACATCACCCCCTTGAGCAAGGATGCGAAGGGACATGACCAGTGCCCACCTTGTGCTGGACATGCTGATAACACCCTGCACAAGGAGGTTTTCTCCTGGGCTTCCCCACCCCACAGACAGAGGAGCACAGCCTCCTGCATGCCCAACCTGAAGGGCCCCTTGGCAGAGTCCAGAGAGAGAAGGTACCCACCCAAATCCTGCCTCAGCCCTGGTTTTGTACAGAATGAGTTCTAAGGGGAAGAGCTCAGCCCAAGGCTACAGGGTACAGAGACAGACCTGCATCAGAAGAGACAGATCTGCATCTTTCCCAGCCTTTACTGAGCAATTTCTAGGTGGGCTGGAAGAGTTCATTTCCCACTGACAAGGGCAATATTATTTTAGCTCCTGCTGTCTTCTTCAACCTCAGCAGGAAAACAAGCACACACTGTGCAAATATGGACCCATTGATGGCTTCCTTCTTTATGATGGAAAATTACACACACTTATCTGCCTCCCAGGGAGACGCGTGCATTCAATTCTCTGCTATTTGCAAAACACTTAGCAAACCACGTGTAAAAAACACTCAGGAAAAGCTGATTGCCCACACGTATGGCAAAGGAAGCAACAAACAGGATATCTTTGGGAGAGCTGTTTGCATCTCTGCTTATTGCTACCCAAACCCAGACAGCACCAAGCAGCACCGCAATCAGCTGGGGTTGGGAAGTTTGTTCTGCAGGCAGAAATCCCACCAGCACCAAATAACTTGGATGAGACTGTGACTAGAGCATGCATCCTTTAACCCTCACCTCTGCAGAGCATCTTAGCCAAAGCTGGGCAACAAACGCAAAGAGACGACCCCTGAGCTGCACCGGGGGATCCCGGCTCGATCAGGGGCTGTGGCTGACATCCAGCAGCCCCAGGGCACCCTCCGGCTGTGCCCCACGGCCGGCAGCCCCAGCACGGGGCCAGCAGAGCCGGCTGTGTTGGGTTTTCAGCGGCGGACAGTGCCCTCCAGTGGGCCATCTGCCACCACGCCATTCACGCACCTTCCTAGAGGTAAACAAATGTTATTCAATGTTTGTTTTTAAGCCCTGAAATAGAACGATAAGAAAGTTACAAGCCCAGAGCTGGGGATACCTTATTGCCAGCTGGGAGGATGTGGGAGTGGTTGTCACTTTTTGCAGCTGGCATCTCAGCAACCAGTGTTCACATAAACATTACAAAGTGCCGTCTCCATTGCTTAGAAGGGCCAGCAGCCTCCTCAAAACCTTGAGGTCAGGGGCTGGTGTTTCTCAGCCGGGCTGCAAGAAGCTGAGGATTCTGACATCCCTACTACTAACGCTACATCACTGCTGCCCTGGCTCCTCGGGGAGCTCTGCATCATGGGTGGAGGAAAGCAGGCAGACCTGAGCACAGGTGCAAGACTAAGCTTTAACTTCTTAAATTAAGCACTGAAACATTTCTTTTATTAAAAGAAGAAAAAAGTGTTTAATTATTACAAGCAGGGTAAGGTGGGAGAGGACATAGAACAGCATGAGCAAACCTTTTGCTCCCAAAGAAGATCAAACATCTAAAAAAACGTAAGTGACAAAAGGAGAAAGGCTGGGGGAGCACTGTGGTCCATAAAACACACAGGAGGGCCTACACAGCTGGCAGCTTGCAGCACTGACTGCACAGGTAACCAGGGTCACCCTAGAGTGGGGGGGACTGCTCCAGGAAGACCCTGTAAGCCTGGCCAGAGTGGGCCCGGGCCCCCCACAGCCACTCAGGGGGCCTGGCCCGCAGCTTCAGCTGGAAGGGGTCGAGGCGCAGGCAGTCTCCCAGGTCCCGCAGCTCCATCACTGGCTCCTCCACTGCTCTCTCTGGGGGCTCCTCAGGCCCCCGGGCCCTGCCTGGATGCCGTCTCCGCCATTTTGCCCCACACAGGGCTCCAGCAGCCACCAGCACTGCCAGGCCAGCCATGATGGCCGCCCCCACCAGGATGTCAGCATGGCGGAGCAGGAAGCCCATCCCTGCCAGAGAAGGGCCAGGGCCTCAGTTGGGGTTGGCAGAGCACCCCTCCCCAGCCACCACCCCCAAGGAAACATTCAGCCCAAGAGCTACCCCACAGGAGCTGGTGGTTCCCCAGCAGAGCAGTCACCGAGCTCATGTGCAGCTACATGGAGGCCAGGCAACCCACTGCCGTTCCCTCACGGCCCACAGGCATCCCAGAGATAAATATGCATTTATAAAACAATATAATACAATATCTAACCTGTCTGGATAGGCTTTGACTGCATAACATGTTAATGAATTTGGAGCTGAGAGAATGGATGAGCAATGCAATTAGGCTGCAAGCTCACATTCAGCTTTCAGGAGCCTGTGGGAGGTGGCACACAATTACACTAACGAGCTGCAGTACTTTAGCCTGACACAGTTAACTGATGCAGGTCACCCCTAGAACACCTATCTAAGCCCACTTCTGAAAGCCTTTAGAGCCTGCACAGAACAAAAGTAAAGTCAGCTTGTCCTTCCAGGACAAGGCTCACCTCCTGACTTAACACCTGCCCTCAGTTTCAGAAGGGACCACGCTGGCTTCCAAATCACACACATCTAAGCACAAATCACGAAGAACTCCTAATGCCAGAGCTGGAAGTGCTTGGGTTTTGTTGTTGTTTTGCATCTTTCCCCTTCCTAAAGCCACAGTGCCAGCTGCAGAGCCATTTTTAAGCATCAGATGTAACGCACAAAAGCAAAAGACACGGCTGCTAGGTCACCAGTTAAGACTGCACATGGCAAGAATTGCTTAATTGGAGCAGCCTGATGAGCCAGCAGCTACTGAGGATGCTGCAGAACTGACTCTCATACATGCAAGATGTTTGCTCCAACTCTGCACATGATCATATACACTCTCCCTCCTCAGCACCATTGCCATAAGCTACACAAGTATGAGAGCATTACTGCATCACCTACCTGACCGGGGAGCACGGATGCACAGAGTACCAGACTTGGTGGGAGAATGATCCTCATAGTCCTTCTTGCAGCGGCACAGGTAGGTGCCCACACCATTGAAGCACTCTGCCTCCTCCCCACACAGGCTGACTCCCGAGCTGCACTCATTCACATCTGATGGGAAACAGGTGCTGAGTCACATCAGGCTCAGCACAAAAGGGCTCTGCTGTCAGCCCCAAACACCTACCTTCCACCAACAGTGAGACCAGCTGCAGCTTCTCCACTCCCACCGAGGCACCCAGCAGCTCTCCCAGCTGGGAGTGCAGCAGCAGGGACACATTTCTCTCCTCCGGCTTCAGGTGCAGCCAGAAGGTGAGCAACAGGCTGGCATTGCTCATCCTGTAAGCAGGGAGAGCCCAGGGTGAGGCAGGAGGAAAGCATTGTGGCCATGCTCCGCCATAAAAGCCCCTTTGGACCTCCCACTCATCAGTATGAGGTCATGATGCTGCAGACTCTTGCAAGGAGTATTTGTGACAAGCGACAGCTTTACTGGAGGAGAATATCCAAGGAGCACCGCAGGGTAGAGAGGAGCCCAGCAGGAAGGTGGCACGCCAATGACCCTACCTTTTGACTTCCTTGAGCTTTATTTCATTGACTCTGTTAGCAGAGAGTTTCAGGTTCTGCTGGATCTGCAAAACAAATGACCAGTGCTGATTTGACATTCGGTGGGCACAGCTATGGCAGCAAATTTTCCAGTCTTTCCTCTCCTCCTGCTCTTCCCCTTTAAACTACTCAGGACACATTAGATGTCCCATAAACCTGTGCTTTGAGCCTTTTCTTTAGGGGACTGCTGATGCTCCCATCTGCCTAGCTCCAGCTCAGCTACCCCAGGCACAAGGTAACTTAGGAAGGGTAACAGAAGCCCCAGATAGGTGTTCAGGTGCTAACCAGAGAGTGGATGGGCTGGGTGCCACCCAGTGTGTGGATGGCAGCTTCACAGAGCTGGCAGCAGGGTGAGCCCTGTGCCCACTATAGCCTGCCTCTGAGAAAGGAGGATCAGGTCAAGACTTGGGAGCACAGAAGCCTCACCCCTCCTGGGCTTTGGCTTCAAGCTGCCCTGTTCCTAGAAGGAGGTTATGACCCTTGGCTAGTCACATCCCTGTCTCCACAGAGCCTGTGACTGCAGCACCTAAACACCATTACTATGAGCGGGCACCTTGCCAGGGCATCAGCATTGGCCTCAGTTGTTGGCTAGCACAAGCAACTCGAATGCTGGCTCACCATGTGACATGAACAGAAATTGCTGGGATGAAGAGCACAACATGAACTCTAGTAGCTGAGCATTTGGGACACCACATTGTCTTTCCTCCCCAGTCCCATGCCCAGACTTACGTGGTTCTTCATAGATTCTAGGAGATCCTTTCTCAGCTCACTTCCACCAAGAGGGATCCAGTCCTGGTGTTTGATTTCAGTAGTTACTTCAAACAGCACATCTACCAAAAAACATAAGATCTGAGCATGTTTAAGTCCACAAACAGGCTCCTTAAGTGGCCTAGTCCAGGATACCAACAGTAGCAAAACAGCTACACAAGAATATATTTGTCCAAGTGCCACATGGGCATGTCCAGAGCTTGTACATCAGGTTGTCAGCTAAAGAAAAACAAATCTTCGCTAATGCTCAGTGCCAAATCCTGGAATTGATCTCTGAGCAGAGCATATGAAGCATTAACATCCATTCAATTGCACTCAAACTTCCTCAGCAGTTATCTTCCCAAAGGTATCACTGTTATTTGTGGTGGTCTAAAAGCCCTCCTCTCTAACCCATCTCTATTTGGGATCAGCATAGACTAAAAGCTGGCTAAATCCAGGCTGGCAGACTTGCCAGAGTCTGTTCTTTAAAAGATTATTTATTCAGCAGTATTTCTCCTGTTCAAAGATCAGGCCCCTTCTGTATTAATCGCTTTTTCAAGCTGTTTCTGTGGCTTGCTCTACTATACAAGCCCAGTTCTGTGCCTAATTGCTGATGCTCTAGTAAGCAGGTTTTTCTTCTTGGTCTGAAAAGCAAAGCTGAGGAACCAGGTAGCCCTGAGACACCTACGTGCACATATCTGAAGTAGTAAGAATAAAACTCTTAAATACTGTTCTTGGAACAGCTAAAAAGTGATGTTGGATCTCCAACAGCCCAGCATTTATGCAGGGTCTTCCAAATGGTCAGCATGGAGAAGCACCCTTCACTCCCTTCTAAGCTTCAGGAAGGGATGATGGCCATGCGCAGCACCAGCCAGCACTCTGAACTTAGGGCAGTGCTTTAAGACACGCTCAGGGCTTTGTGTCACTTACCTCCAGGGTGGTGCAGGGACTGCAGTGCTGTACTGTTCTCCAGAGATGCCAGAACAGAAGCCAGATCTGTCAGAGCAAGGAAGAGTCAGGCTGCTAACCTCTGCCTCCTGGCAAGGGGCAGAATACACATTAGGTGTGCGTCACTTTGCAAGAAGAGCACCATGTGCCAGCTCCTTTCTGTATTCATTTACTGGAAGGTAAATATCAGGCTTAAGGCACAGTCCACCCTTCTCTACCAAGAGAGTAGTGTTCTTAAAGAAATCACCTACAAAAAACCCCTTTCCATTCCTAGAAGCAGGCAAAGTCTTAACCTTGTGAAGTCACCAGAGATCCTGCAACCAACAGAGCAAAGAAACTTTGGCCTGAAGAGCTAAAGCCACCCTTCCCCAGATCCACAACCAAGGAGCAAGGCTGGTTTGAAGGGAGAGGAAAGAACAGCTGAAAGCATCTTCTGCCTTCAAGCTGCAATCAAGGCATATCTGTGGCTAAGTGTTTCTGTGAAAGAAGATTAACATTAACTGCTACATTTTAAATGGGAAATAAGAACCCTTCTACCTCCCACCTCCCTTTAAATTCTGTGTCACAACCTGTTCTAACAGCTGCGAGCATCGTGCCAGGCCGCAGCCTTGGGAAGCAACGCAAGCCAGAGCTGTTAACACCAGGATGTACACACACTTTTGGTGTAAGTCACAGCAGAGAGGCTGGTCCTCCACAGGTGGTTCAGAGCCCCTGGATTTGGGACCAGCCTCTCCCTGTCAGGGGAGCACTGTCTCATAGGTGCCCACAGTACAACAGGTAACCCTGTGCCTTCCCCGCTTCCACCTTCTTGGCTGTGGTAGGAATTGGGTGCTAGCACATGGACCAACTGAAGGGAACAGCAGTACCTACAAACAAAACCTCTGAAGAGGAAATGGGTGTTGAACAGTACTGGGGGCAGAGTTCAGCCACAAATAACCCAGAAAACACCTTACCAAACGGATCTTCATGTGTTTCTCCCAGCAACAGCACATCTCCAGCAGGCACACCAGGGGAGGGGTGGAGAGGAGGCTTTGTGCTTGTTTTTGGTGGTGGCATTTGCGTGTGATGCGTGGTGGCCATCTCTGCTGACAGGAGGCTGCTGGCCTGGCCCAGCTCAGCCAGCGTGGTGGCAAGGCCTGCATCACCACGGGGTATTGCCTCGGGGGCAGGGACATCAGCTGAGCAGCATGAGGCTACAGTGACCGGGGCAGACACTGGCTCTACATCTCCCTCTGCCATCTCCAAGGCAGGCAGCTCAGCCTTAAGCCCCGCAACTCCTCTGGCTGAGGCCTCCAACACGTCCTCATCAGGTTCTCTCCCCTCAGTGCTACCATACGTAAGGCTCCTTTCCAGCTCAGTTTCACCCTGCAGCTCACCGTACTCGCCTGAGTTAGCACCAAGCAAAGCATCTTCCACAAGACCAGAAAGATGTTGGCCCTTCTCTTCTGAGCTTGCCAGCTTGGCTTGGATCCTGTCTGCAGCAGGTGAAGGTGATGGGCTCACAGAGGCTCTCAGCAGAGGCAGCAAGCTTTGTGTTATCCCGGTCTTCCAGCTCTTTCCTTTAGAGGTTTCCTGGACAGGCTCTCGGGGAGATGCAGTATCATTTAAAGAGCCCACAGCTCCATAGTCTCCAAATACATAATACCGTCCTTTAAAATGTTTGTATTTGCTGCTTAGGGGGCCACTCCCTGAGAAAAACAACACATGGACCGCAGCGGCTTGTGCAGCAAAGATCAGAGTTCCTTGGTTGTGACAGGCATATGTGACTTGTGTTTCCACACATGAGAGGACCCCTTGGAAAATGATCTTGTCATGGTTCTCACTGCAGCCTTCTCTGCCCTGGAACCCCTGGATGTAGATGACAATGTGCTTCTGGGGGCCTGCCCAGATGGTCCAGTTGCACCAGATGTTGGCTTGGATGTCACCATGCTGTGGGAGGTAGAACATCCCAAACCCATCCTGGAAGACAGCATGGCAGGTCCTGACAGGAAAGTACTCCATCACCCAGGGCAGTCCCAGCTCTGGTACATCAGAAACAGAGAGAAAATATCAGTGATCATTGTACACACCAGGACACATATCATGCTTCTAGGAGAACTGCAGGTTATCACAGGATAGGCCCTGTTCCAAACCCTGTCCTGCACCGCAGGATCCCTGTGGTTCCAGCCCCCAGAGCCATGTCTCTGCTCTGCAATCAGAGCTAAGCCCGGGGACCTTGGCTGCTTTGCAGGGGCCTGGCCCTTGGCAGCTCTCCCAGCCTCCAAGGGCTGGAATTGTGAGCTTTTGGGAGCAAAAGGCCAACAAGACCACGCTGCTGGAAGTCCTCCCCTCCCCAGCAGCTGGAGTCACCCTTGCCAGGCTGGGACTGCAGGTGACAGGCACCTCCACCAATTATTTCTGCTTTCAGAAGGTGACTTACACCAAGATGTGAAGTATTCAAAGACCTACCAGCATGCTTCTGTGGCTGTCGTCCTGGCATCCACAAATTTCTGGATACAGGGCCATTGGAGGGCTCTGGAAGCTCTTGGTCTCCCAGCACTGTCTGTCCCTGCTGGGCTGCGGGAGGACTGGAGTGAACAGCATGCAAGGAGGCATTTCTCTGCTCTTCCACACCTGCCTGGGGACCTTCAGTGGTTTTCTGTGTTTTAAATCCCCTGAAGAGCAAGGCAGGAGCCACTTGGCTGCTAGTAGTTGTGCCTGGATGCAGGGGAGCTGGTGCCACCCCAGAGCCATGACTTAAGGGCTCCTTAGGCCAAGAAGGTCCTGCACAGGGCCTCAAACTGGAGGCTGGGGAGGGACCTGCAGCCAACACACCTGCAGGAGCTGGGGCTCCTCCCCGCTGGTCACCCTCTTCCAGCACCACCTCTCTCATCCCAGGGCCAAGGTGGCCAGGGGACACACCTGCACCCAGTTCAGGGGCTGCCAATGGGTGGTGAGGCGATGAGGAGGCCATCTCCTGTCCTCCTGGTGGGACACCTGCCCTTGGCCTGAACCTGGCAGGATCCAAATCCAAAGCCATCAGTGTGGAGAGGACTGCCCTGGACATGGGCTGTGCTCCTGGCGGAAGAATCCCCTCAGGGGCAGATGTTGCAGTGGGAGCAAGCTCCAGACTTGCTGGCCCAGGGGACGCCACCAGCCATGTCTGTGTGGCTGTGTCACCCTGGTGGCAGCAGGTTTTTGTGCCCTGTGAGGATGCAGGAGCTTTCTCAGCAGCTGGACAGCTGCATGCTCTGGAGCTCATGGGGAGGCTCACAGGGTGCACAGGGGCTGCTTGCAGGACAGGATGGCTCTGGTCATGCAAGTGAGGATGCTCTTGGAGGATGTTCCATACTGGCGTGGGACACGGCACTGCTTTCTCCTCAACAACGCCCCTGGAACTTTCCAGGGGTGACGTATCCATGAGCTTCATATGCTGGAGGTCAGTTGTTCCCAGGCGGGGCTGAGTCACAGGCAAAGCCCCGGAACTGCTCTGATGTCTCTCAGGTAGCAGCTGTGAGTGGCCCCCATCCAGCACATTGTATGGGCTGCTCAGGCTGGGCATCAGGCCCTTTGCAAGGCCATCAGCATCACTGCTGGTTGCTCCACCAGCCAGAATGTTCACCTGGGCACGGCTTCTGTCCTTCTTTAAGCCCAGCCCCTGGGATACAGTGGTACTGATGCTGTCTTGGCTTCCTCTTCTGTCAGGAGGCAAAGCCTGTGAACAAGCAGCCAAGTCAGCATGACTTGCATGTGTTGGTTTAATGGTAAACTGGAGGTCTCCCAGATCTTCCAGTCCCAGGGCAGGGTGCAGGACAGACTGTCTGCTCTTCCAGCTGATGCCTGTGGACTGCAATGAAGGCTCTGCTACTCGCAAGGCTCCAAGTGAATGAGTTTCTAAAAGCAAGCTTGAAAATCGACGTGTATAACCCAAACCCAGAGTGACATCTCCAGTGGTGGTGGGGCTCAGCCACTGGCTGCCCCCAGCCATGACTTGGTCTTCCTGGCAGAGCCTCAGCCCTGGCACACAGGTGGCTTGTGCACCCAGAAGCTGTGTCCTTGCACCTTGGTATGGGACAAACCCAGCTGGACTTCCTGCTGGCACCAGGGTCACAAAGCCTGGTGTGCCTCCAGTGTTGTCTGCCCACTCAGGCTGAAGAACACCATCTTGCTTAGATGGCCTTGGAGCCAGAGTTTCAGGAATCAAAGCACCTTGGGAGAGAGATTTGCCTTCCTGGTGCTGGAAGATGTAATACTTGCCTTTAAACTGGGTGTCTCTGCAGTTTGGCAGGTACCTCTTCAGCAACACAACGTGCACAGCCTGAGCAAAGGTGGCAAAAACATGCATCTCCTTCTTCCAGCAAGCATAAACCACGTCGTTTTCCACCAGTGAAGAAACTCCCTCAAACAAGATTTTGTCATTATTTCTGCTGCAGTTCTCCTTTGTGATAAAGCCTTGAATATAAATTATTATATGCCTTCTGGAGCCTGCCCAGATCGTCCAGTTGCACCAGAAGTTTAACGGGGAACCACTGCGATATGCTGGAGGAGAAAACTCCCCATGCGTGTCCCTCAGAACTCTGTGGCAGCTTCTCATGGGCACATACGCCAACATCCAAGGAAGCTCTGACCCTGGAATACAAGAATGGACCACTTCAAGTCTTCCTCCTTCCCACCTCTCAGGAAGTTACTAGTCCTTCCTTCCAGACATCATCTTCAAGCTCCCTCATCTCTCATCTGCTTGAAATTCTGCATCAGGCCCTGGGGTCAGGGGAAGGACATGGGGTACAAACACACACACCAGCTTGAGGTGCTCCTAAACCTGTCATCCCTCCTGACAAGGGCTTTTTCCACACATGCCTGTCAGCAACCCACCCCAAACCTCCTCCCACTGGTGTATGCTCCTCCACAGGACCCTGGGGCAGCTGGGGAAGCCCCGGCCACCACCTGGTGCTGCGGGTGGCAAGGAGGGCAGTGATGGCTCAGTGGTGCAGGAACCAGAAGGCTGCTGGCAATTGCTCTCTTTAAGTGCTCCCTGGGAAGCTTTGCTGCACGCTTGCAGAGCCCACAGTGCAGGGCACAAGAGCAGCAGGAGCAGGGGTTGGATGCTCACACACCTGCAGAGCTGGCCTGAAGGCACCCCCTTTGCTTTCAAGGCCTCATCCAAGCAAGAAAGCCCACAGCCCTCAGCAGGACGAGGAGAATTAGCATCCCACCACAGATGGGTTAGCCCTCAAAGCAGGGAAACAACAGTATTTCCCAAAAATGCTACCTCCAAGCTAGAACAGTGACAAGCCAGCAATGGGTTTGCCCTACAGGGAAGCAATTAAAGTTTGGATTGGGCTTTAATTGCTGCCTGAGGGCAGCCTGCTGCAGCCCAAGCTCTAGCCCCAAAGTCCTCCTCACCCAGTGCTCTGTACCAGTTCTGTTCCCCTTCCCATCCCATGGCCAGATGATTGCTCTGGGCTTTCTACACCAGGGATCAACATGCCCAGCAGATCTGGGGGATGGAGGACTGGCTCAGATGGCAAAATGCTGGTGTGAGAACAAAGCCTTACCTGCTTTAGCATCCTGATGTTCTGGGCAGGAGCTGCATGCCTGTAAAGAAGACAGCCTCACTGCAGGCCTGAGCAGCAACACACACACTGGCGCAGCCTGAGATGGGTGAGCAAGGAGCACCAAGCCCAACACCCCCACCTCACTTTTCCCAGCAGCAACAACCACTGCCCCCTCCCCACCTCCAGCCCCAGCAGTGTCACCCAGCTGATGCTGCCAGGGGCCACAGCCAACAGGCGAACACTCCCAAAACAGTCCAGGTGCCCTCAATCACTCACCCCCAGGGCCTGGCAGCGGGGTCTCAGCAGCCCCCCAGGTGCCCGTCCCCAGGCCAAGGGCACCAGGGGCAGAGTGAGGAGCACCAGGAGGGGCAACGGCTTCATGGCAGAGGCTCACAGCATTAAAACCACCCTCAACCACTCCTAAAATGCTGCTTCCTCCCTGAAATAACCCAGCAGGCCTCCCCCAGGCACAGAGTGCTCCAGCCACTCACCACTATATGCTCCCATACCCCCCTGATGGCAATTAGCTCGTCAGGGGCCAGAGCCAGCTGTGCTCATTAGGGCTCACCTGGCAGCACTCTTCCTGCCCTCCCTGCTTTGGGCAGCAGGCACCGTCCTGCAGTAACGCATTGTGCTGGGAACTGGAGATAAAGCATCGCTGATGCTCGTGGCATGGCCTGGAAGCAGGGCTCAGCTTCCTTCTTCTCCCCGTTCCCTCAAACTAAAATAAAATAAAATTTCTGGTGGGAAAGCACCCTGACGTACCAGTGAGTGTTCCCATTACACATGAACCTGGTGCAGCTGGATTCCCCCAGCACTCAGGGAAAGGAGGAAGCTGCCTGGACAGGCATCTGCTCTCCTGCCCACGCGGAGGGAAGGCAGGGAGCGACCGGCCCGGGTGCTCATGTGCCACCCACCAGATGCCTGAGGCTCTTCAGCTGCAGCAGCCTCGCTTGTCCTTAGGGGCAGCGCCAGGAGGCAGCTGGGCTGCTTGACGTATGGCTTTGACAACGTATCCTGTACAGCATCAATCATAATTTAGTACAAACGACAAAAACAATAAAATCCTTTCACCCTCTGTGTCATCACAGCTTGGCAGGCTGGAGGCTGTTCAGTGACAAATACACTGTTCTAAGCTTTTCTGCCCATCACACGCATGGTGCTGCGGGCGCGGGTGTCTGTCCGGCGGGTCCCCCTCCTGCAGTGTCTGTCTGTCCACTCAGAGCCTCCCCAGGTCTCAGTCCTACAGCAGCTGTGGGCTCTCCAGCCCCCAACACCCCACTGCTGGGATCTCACCCGGGGTGAGAAGTCCTGGAGGGGCCGGAGGGCATCGCAAGGCCCGGAGTGCTGTTGATCCATAGCTGTGTGGGGAGGTGCAGCCTGCTGGGTTCGGTTTCTTTGGCTGGCAGCAATTCCTTATGGGCATCCTCGTGCTTGCAGGTCTCCTGCTCACATCTACGCTGCTGCAATTTATAAAGTGTAATTGTACCAAGTTCAGGATAAATAAATTTAATTCTATCTCCCCCTAGTGACTGCGTTGCTGCATGAAGAGAGGGAAAACCAAGCTCGGCGAAACTTCTTTCTTTCTTTCTTTAAGGTCAAAACGCTTTATGTGTGTCTTTTTCATGATTCCCTTCCTCTTCCACACTGAAAGTAATGGGAAGAGAAGGTAGAGGAGGAGGAGAAATCAAGGGCCTCTCATCACCTCTCACTAGAAAAAAACTGAGGACTGGAAAAAAAAAAAAGGTGGTGTGGAGGCAGCACAAAACACCTCTGGGGAGCAGCACAGCGAGGTCGGGAGGAGGGGTGGCAACACAGCCGGTAGGGTCCTGATGTTTGTGCCTATGTCCTGCTCTCTGGGGAACACTTCAGCAGAGGGTTGGACTAGATGACCTCCAGAGGTCCCTTCCAGCCCCTACAACCCTGTGATTCTGTAAAACAGTGTAAAATTTCCCAAAGGCAACCATAAATGGCACTGGGAGCGCCCAGCTCCGCACACAGCCGGAGCGGCACTGGCCCTGTGTCCAGCGAGACACCAGCGAGGGCTCCATGGCTCCGTGCAGGGCAGGGCTGGAGCTGGGGGGGAGCTCCCTGGGGCTCTGCGGGTGATTTCCCCAACACTGTCCCCATCGCGGGGGCTGGGGGGCTGCGACCACACCACCTCCTGCAGGGGAAGTGGGGCCTGTGTTGCCTCATGGGCTGGGGAAAGGGACATGGGAAGGAAGATGGCAAAAAAAGACAAATGTGAAGATAAAAATAAAAGAAGGAGGAAAGAAGAGGAAAGAATGGAACGGGAAAAGGAGGAAGAGAGAAGAGACTAAAAAAGAGAAGAGAAAGAGGAAGAGAAAAGGGAAGAAGGACAAGAAGTAGTAGGAAAAGGAGAAGAAGGAAAGGAGAAGGGAGAGAAGAAGGAAGAAAAGATGGAGACAAAGGAAAAGGAGATGGAAAAGAAGGAAACAAAGGGAAGGAAGAAGGAGAAGGGAAAGAAGAAGCAAAAGGAGGAGGAAGAAGAGGAGGAGGAAGAAGGAAGGACGAGGAGCGCCGTGCCGCTGTGCCTGTGCCAGGCCGTGCTGCTCAGCGTGCCCAGCCCTGCTCCCCCCGTGCCACGCAGGGCACAGCACAGCTGCCCGATGCCACCTGGGCAAACCCCCCCGGTTCCAGCACCCCCTCAGTGAGCGACCTCGGAAATCCGGCACTGCTGCACCCACGCCTGTTTCATGTCTCAGGGGTGTTTTCCCACCCCGACCCCACCCGGGCCTGGGATTTCCCAGAGCTGATAGAAATAAATATTTGCAGAGATGTTTTTCAACAAAACGTTTTTAACATTTTAGAACCAGGTGCATCTCATACATTCAGCACGGGCAGCACTGCTTCCTTTTCACCCAGCCTATTTTATTTGCTTTATGGTTGGCGTTGCCTTCGGATGTGTTCTTACAGCCAAAAGCAGACGCCTGCCTGCCAGCAGCTCCCAGGACCGGTTCTCCGGCAGGAAGGCAGGCTTGGAAGCGAGCACACCGTGACATGTGGGGCATCGGGCTGCAAGAAACCCCAAAAACCAGAGGCAACAGAGCGCTGCGTGGGGCTGGTGCCAGGACCACAGGGAGCCCCATGGGGAGCCCGTGGCACGATGGGGACAGAGGGAGGAAGTATGGGGACCCCAAGACCACCATGGCAAAATATATCCAAATATATCAAAATTGGAGGATTGATGCAGGAGCGTGGTGGCCATCCACTGCCACCTCCCGTGGTGGACCTGGATCTCCAACCACGTCAACACAAGGGTGGCTGCTCCCTCCATCCCTCTCCTCCCTGCCCCCTCGTTTGGCTGAAAAACAAGCAGTGATGACTGTACAAAACGGGGAAGGATCCAGGTGGTGACGCAGGTGGCTTGGGAGCGGCGTCATCCCCCTGGTTTGGCAAGCGGGTGCTAATTGCACCACACGGGAGGGACCTGCCCCTGGTTGTTTTTCTGTAGTAATTGCTCACCGGGCCGCATCCTCCCCAGGCAGCCCCCCTGGGGGGAGCAGAAACATCGCAGGAGATGCTGGCAACGACTGGGCCCAGCATCGTTTCCCCTCCTGCAGCCGCGTTCCAAGAGCTGACAGCGAAAATAAGCACTCGCCAGCCTTCTGCGGGCATGGGAAGATGCAGCCTTGCATCTGTGCCAGTGACCCAGGAAAAAACCAGTGCCGCAGGGGTTTCTCCAGCCCAGCAGAAAAAATGAGCTCCATCGCTTCCCCTGCCCTACAGCAGCCCGACCTGGGCCCAGAGAGGTGGTGGTGTGATGCCGAGCGCAGGCAGCAGGCTCCTCGCAGCCCTGCGTGCGGATGTGGGTGTTGGTGGCACTCGGAAAGAAGCGGTGTGGCAAAGAACGGGCTGATCCGAGGGCGACGTCGCAGCCAGGAAGTGGTTTAAGAAATGGCAGAAAAGGGCATATCGAGAGCGCGTCGCCCCTTTCTCCTTTCATGTCTCTAAGTGCGTGATTCTGGGGAAAACCATTAACCATGGTGCAGGGTTACAGCTTCCTGCTCCGCCCGGGGGTTTTGACACCGAGGAGAAGGGAGGATAAATCTTAAAAACTCTAAGAGCAAAAAGCCATCAAGCCAACAGATCATAAAACCCAGGACAAAGCCCGGCTCCAGCACAACACAGGGAGTGCTGCAGCCTCCTGCACGCACCCGCACAGCGGCTGGAGGAAACCTGGGGCAGCTCCTGTTCCTCCAGCAGGACAGCAGCACTCCAGTGACCCCCAGCATCCCCAGGCAGCAGATTGGAACCTGCTGGAAATCGTGGCCAGGCCAGCGAGCCGTCCCGTGTCCTGTCTGTGCCACCTCCATGTGCTCCGGGGCACAGCACCGGCTGGGACAGCTCGCGGTGGCTGAGCAGCTGCACAGAGGTGGCAGACTGGCAGTTGGACTATCAGATGATCTTAGAGGTCTTTTCCAACCTTAATGATTCTATAAGTCACGAGAATCAAAGCATTACTGACATAAACCTCGAGGATTTAGTTAATAACAGACAAGGGAGCAGAAGCACATCCACCACCGAGCGCCATCAGCTTCATCTCTTTCTCCACTGGGTTCCTCTTGGTCAAGAAGTCAGCTGCAGAGCCAGAGGTCCATCATTTAGGACCATCATTTGAGGAGTTTCATCCGAATGAAGACAACAGAGTCTTAGTAAATGAGCAGTGCCTACATGCAATGGCTCATTGTGAAAGCGACAGAACTAATTATCTTGTACACAGTTATTAGATGAGTGGTGCTCCTGCACGCGATGCTGCCAGCAGCTGCTGGGAGCTCTGTGCGCTGAGAGCAAGGAGGTTTGGGCTGGCTCCCAGCAAAACAACCAACCAGGAACAGGACAGCAGGTCCATCCAATGGTCCAAGTTCGCTGCCTCTGCCTCCAGCAGCGGTCACAAGGAAACGACCAAGGAAAAGCACGGACAAGACAAGCACGTGAGGAATTTGCCCCAGAGTACTCTCCTGCCGTCAGCTCTTCACAGCTCCGGGGACCTCCGGAGCCAGCTGGGATTCCTGCTGGCTGGCACCCGCTGCACACACACACCACAGTCCCAGGGCAGGTTCTTTCCTCAAATACCAGCAGAGTTTCCCCTTGAGCCCATGTAAGTGTTAGCATCCAAAGACAACAAAACAGGCAATTCCACAGCCCCATCGCCTGCTGGGGAAAAACCCCATTTCTTGTTTTTTATCCAACTCCTATTGGCTTCGTAGCAGACCTCACTGCTTGCTTTCCCAGGCCACTGCTACACCCCTCTTCCGTCACTGCTCTCCAAACCCAAGAGCACAGCTGTTCCCAAGACAGAACCTGCTCAGTGTGAAGCCTTGCAGTCTGTTTCCGAATCCTTTGCAGCACTCCTCTACTCTGTTTAGATGAGAAACCCCAAAGTGTGTGCACTACCAGAGATACGGATCAACCATTGACTTGGAGTGGCATAAGGGTGCACCCTGTGCCTTTTCTCATTGCCTTCAATGCGTGATTGGTTTTGACCACTGTCCCCAGCAGCCTCAAGATGTTGCTCCAGAGCAGAGCCAGGTTAGGCAATGTCCCCACTGCTGTCACCTTCCTTCAGGTGTGCCTGAGTGCTTAGCAACAAAAGCTGCTCACCGCCTTTTTACACCTTTTTATATAGCATTAGTATCCTGGAGCTGAATTTCAGAGATTATTCCTTTCCCCTCCCCCCAAAAAAATGTCAGCCCGGTAGGACATGATGCAGCGGGGAAGCATTCTGAGGACTTCTAACTCTTTATCCTGTTCCTTAAATACCAGACGATGTTGCCTCCAAAGATGAGTTTACGAAGATTTTCAGATCTTAACATGAATGAGAATTCCCCAGAGCTCGGCCTGGCGCCGTGCCATGCTGTGTGTCATTATAAAAGACAAATTCCAGACACTGGGATAGTCCGAACAGACCAGAAACACAAAGGAAGAAAGATGGGGAATTTAAAGAGAAGTAGGTGGAAAGGAATTTTAATACAATGCAGTACTCACACATCCAAGCAAACACCGAACGAAATGCCAGGTGTTTGTTGCTTTGCACGGCTCAGGCACTGCTATATCACAGATCTCCCTCTGAGATTAGGGATGATACTGCTGCCCCAAAGTGCCATGCTTGTCTGCTCCCCCCACAAAAGAGCAGCCAGTGGGGTGTCCTGGCTGCTGCTTAGCTCCTGGGGACACGCAAGGGTTAAGAGGCACGGAGACATGGAGGGTGACCAGCCCAAAATGAGCTGGGAATGAATTTCACCAAGTGCCCCTGTTCTCTGGGGGCACGGACGGCAAAGGACTGAATCACAAAGGTGGGGAATGGAGAACTGTTCTAATTATTAACTACCATCAAAAATTTCAGTGCAAAACGTCTGTGTAATTAGGTCACTATTAATTACCCTGAGCAGATGATTCAGATCTTTACGCTAAGCACCATCTGCATATAACAAACACCCTAAGAGAGGGGAAACCCACAACAGAGCACCTGCAAACCAGCAGAAACAAACCAGGGGAAAGGGTGCTGCTCTCATGAGCACCCAAGTGAAAGTAGAACTGGGAGGCCCATGCTGTGCCCCCCTGCTCTAAGACATGTACAGAACGGGGACTTTCCCAGCAGTTCCAGCATGAAAAGTGGGATGAAGGACCAGACATCATCTGAGAGTCACGACACTGGGCCCGTGGCAGTTCTTCCTCCAGAGGAGGAGGAGGAGGAGGTTTCACGACTCCTCGAGCAGGGAAATTCTCTGGCAGGCAGCTGCAGCACACAGTATTGCTCAGGCAGCACTCAAGAGCCAGGGCTGGAAGGCATGACAAAGAATGCAGTCTGGGTGCAGCAACCAGTGTGAAATCAGCCTCAAAGTTATACTGAACACAAATGTTTTGGAAGCGCTGGAGATGCTCCAGCCAGAGGCCCACAGGCAGCCCCCCGCAATGCCCCTCTCGTGGCTCTCACCATCCAGCAGCTCCAAAACCAGCTCTCACAACTACGAGTACCCTTCCACTGCCGCCCGTGGCCGCTCAGAGCCTCAGCTCCCAGAGCCAGGAACAAGTTCCTGCTGCCCAGGGAACCCCCAAGCTGCCAGGCAGAGATGGCTGGCGGCGATAAGGAAGGGCTGAGCAGCTGCGCCCGCTCCAGGCTGCGAGGGAGGGAGGGAGGGGACAGCTGACTGGTGATGGTCGCATCCTTGGAGTCCCCGATCCTAAGTTTTCATGCAGCATGTAATTACATTGCAGAGCCCTTTGCCAGAGCACGCAGTGACTTCCAGGAATTTGTGTAATTTTTTTCTTCAAGATGATTGATAGCTTTGTTGCTTGCCACTAACCGCCCTGCTCTAGAACCAGGCCAGGGTTAAAGGCCCCAGGCCCCCCAGGCATTCTGTGCTTCCTCCGGTCCACAGCACCTCAAGCACGTGCTATCAACCCCCATGAGTATCTGAAACAGAAGAGGGGCCTGATGGACCAGTCTGGCTTTGGTTTGGCCAAACATGGCTCTCCCCAGAGCATAAACAGATCAGAGCAATCTGGGTTACGTTTATGCTGAGAAGCAGTGACAGCTCTAACAAGAACCAACTCTCAGACCCCTTCCAATGAGGAAGCTGTATGAAAACCACAGACAAACCAAGATTACACAGATCTTCTCTCCAGAAACTCGTCCAATTTCCAGGTATTTTAAAGCATTGCTTATGTTTCAACTTCTGTGACAGTGATATTCATCATTATCTTCATCTAAACATCATGAATATTTCTGCTGAGCAACCGAGATTGTATCAAAATCACGTGGGATGGATGTAAGAAAAACGGAATAATTCACTAGTCTGACTTTTTTTCTTTTGCCTAAGAGAAGTGGTTGGCAAGCGATAAGATGAATTTCTTTTTTTCCACTCACTCAGATCTCTTGGGCATCTGCCAGATGCAAAGCAGAAGGCTGTTTCCTCCCGCACCGCAGCAACTGGAAGGGAACAACAGCAGGCAGACTCTGAGCTCTGCTTTCAGCCCTTCAAAGACACTCCCTCACACCACACTGTGCATAGCAACGGGTCCATCTGTTCCTTCAGATTAGGAAACTATTATTTCCTATCCTGGCTTTCTTACCTGAAAGTTTTTGCAGTGTTTGCAGCGTGGATTTTTGCCTTTCCCCACCCCGTGTCCCCAGTCATTTGTGTGCTCAAATGCAGGACAAGAAATGCAAAGTTATGCAGATTTTGAAAAGGAGGCAAAAAGAGGGACACAAACAGGCTTTTATTTTCTTCAGTAATGTTATTGAAGTATAGCATTTCAATTTCCAATACAATTTTGGTCTAAACATGGCTGTTTTTAACCTCCTCTACACACAGGGAGAGCTTTCAGTTTCGTTTCCTGCAGCATTGGCAGATGTTGGCCTCCCTGCTAGGCTGAGTGGTTACACACACAGAACATAAAGCCCGCGCCTTTTCCACCACAACCGCTCACAATTGGGTGTTAAAGGGGGGGAAAAAGGCAAAAACTGTAATGAAAACTGAGTGACCCACAAAGTAGGAAAACAGGAAAGAGGTGGCTTGAAGAATGACATTTTATTCCTGAAGCTGTAACTCCAGCGTATGGTTCCAGCGAAAGGTTTCTGTTCTTAGCAGAAAGTCACAAGTTTTATGGAAGAGTTTCAAATGTTCATCATGCATGTGTTATGCTGGCAGATCAGCAAGGACGCATCCGTGGCGTCCACAAAAAAGACAAGGTTCAGACCTGCACGGTGTGATTGTCTTTTGGAAAGGGAGCAAGGGCAGGAGAAGTGTCACTGGAGATGGCAGCAGTGAGGGGAGGGGGGAGGAGGAAGGAAACAACAACAAAAAAATTTCAGCCACACAAGGAAACCCGAATAAATGAATTATGTACAACCCCATGGCACAGCAGAAACAGTAAAACAGCAGTTGTGTCAAGGTTTAGGCAGAGGGACAGCGAAAGGACCCAAAAACACAGCCACAACTAATATTCAGCTGCAGCTCTTGGCTTTAAAAACCTAACTCCAAAAATCAGAAAGTGTACAGCTTGATTTGCAGCTCTTCATTTTTACTTTACTGTTTGGAACAGTTGTAGGCTATGATATAAGCCAGTGATTTTTTGAAAAGCTGAGGTCCCAAAGAACACCATCCAAACTCCTTCACCCACCCAAGGGGTCTGTCACGGGACGTGAAGCCACAGAATCATCAAGCACCTCCAGACTGCCCAGTCTGAGGAAGTCCAAATCCAACTGCTGAAATGGAAAACGCATCCATTCCAGCCAATCTAGAGAGCTGCTTCTGTCTCTCAACCAGCCTCGAGATTTACTGGAGAGGGAAGCACTCCATCCCTACCAACAGCTGGAACAACATGGGATAGAGGGAACGAAGTGATGGAAAGCAACAGGATGCATTTAGACGGGGAGCTGGGGAGCTGTGCAGCAGAGGCTGGAGAGGGTGACACAGGTCACCAGGTGAACGAGCAGAGGCACTCAGGGAGCCCATGTGGGTACCTGCTGTCTAAAATCTGAGATTGTGCAAATCTCAATCTTGCTACATCTTGGGCAGAAAGTGTCGTATGTATTCATACGGTCAACCCTAACCCCCTCAGAAGAGGGCACAGTAAAACAGAGAGAAGGGCCTAACCTAAGGTGAGATTTCACAGAACTCAATCAACAGCAAAGACCCCAAAAGTAGGAATCGCATCGCTTTGCTCTTTCAGGGCTGAAGGAATTCCCTCGTGCCACACCCCAATATACCTGCAGTCAGAACCCAGCGTCACTTGCCAGGCCTCTGTGACCATAACACGGACCAGACACGTCATCCCTGACCCAAACAGAGCCTCTGGGCCATACCCTTACATGCACAAGTTTTGAGGCTTCCCTCCAGAGTTTTTCAGAAAGCAAAGACATTGCTTGTTACCAAATGCCCCTACAGCAGGGGAGGATGCTGGGTTGGTTACAAGCACACAGCTCATGGTCCTTGGGTTGGTGGGCAAATGGAAAAAAAAAAAAAAAGGATAAAAACAACACACAAATACAGAAAAATTTCAGGTCACATGGATTTGTTGCGTATTTGCACAAATGTGAGCAGACCCTAAAGTTGATGCACCAAGACCAGCTTAGATCCAACTCACCTTGTTCAGTTGTTAGAATACAAACACA
Source organism: Penelope pileata (assembly GCA_013396635.1). Taxonomy (NCBI): domain Eukaryota; kingdom Metazoa; phylum Chordata; class Aves; order Galliformes; family Cracidae; genus Penelope; species Penelope pileata. The sequence continues at coordinate 4,484,463 of WBMW01000972.1, forward strand.
AATGAAAACAGGCTATAGGTGTTTTGAAAGGGCTGGAGCAAACTCCGTGAGGTGCTGCAGCCATCCCTCACCAGAGTCCTGCCAGAGCTGCTTAAGCACTACCTGGAGAAGGCTGGGCCAACACAAACACTATAGAACTCTGATCAGATTTTAGCAAAGACCTCATTTGGGCACAACAAATGGAAAATAAACCTGATGTGCTCAGAACTTCATCACGCCTCACATTTAGGAGTTTTGCTTAATTGTTGTAGTTGGTGGCACTGTGCAGCTGCAGGAAAACAAGACATCAAAATGTTCTTTGAGATCAAGAGTTTCTGCATTTCTATCTTTATTCTTATTCCTTTCTTGAGAAAACCGCTCGCAGATGTCTCTTTTTGCACAGCATGGGGCTTGTTGGCCACGATGAGGCTTCCAGAACTGAGCCTGCTTCAGTAAGTCAGCACTCCCACTCCTGATCTCACCTCCATCCAGCTATCAGTGGGCAACAGCTTTAAAACGTTTCAGGAAGAGTGTGAAGAGAATTTGAAGAGCAGTGTTTTGTGCTGGTGCAGATTGACATTCCCCTTTCCAGGCCATCCCCATGCATTGTCTAAAAGCATTCCCTTAAGCAGCTCCCTGCCCTATTTGCTTGCTAAGTTGGTTTCACCATTATTCTGTGAAAAGGAAATAGTTTGGTGTAGAGGTGAACTCATTTGGATTGCTGCACTCAGGCAAACACAGGCACAGTGAAAATCTTATGCACAGGAGGCACAATGAACTGGAAGGGAAAGGCAGCCAGATTTCAGGGAGTGAAGTGTTTACTGCGAGCTAGAGCGGCACAAGGTAAGGGCTGGACTGCTCATTACCACAGCACAGAGCCCCAAGGGAAGAATTACCTGCATGGACCCTTGTTGAACTGCATACCTAACGCAAGAGTTGTACTAAATTCTGATCTGCATCTCCCTGCTGTCCTCCAGCCAAAACTCTTTTCACGTCTGGCTTTCAGTGCTTCCATCTGTGCACTGAAAAACAGGAAGGATTTTCAAGAATTCTCTTATCACCAATCCAGTCAAGTGTGACACTTCTCAAGCTTACCTGAAAATAAAAAAATATATAATGGGGGTGTGGGAAGGTTGAATTCAAGTGTAAGGGCATACACATTCCAAGTCACAGAAAATTTACACTTAGAAAAAAGGGACTTCTTCCTCTACGAGAAGAGTGTTGTAACCTGTGCATTAACTACAGCTCCCTGACCTTCCTTATCCAAAGGGCTGTTATGTCGTGTCCTCCTCCCAGCTGGACCGGGAAGTAGAGGCCTGAGCCTTTATACAGACAAGCTAGTGCTTACCCTGATGCAGTGCCTTTTAATCACTGAAGCACTTTGTTTTTCCTGCTGTATCCTGGTACTCTTCCCTCCCCCGTAAGCTCACTAAATAATCCATCGTTTTTTCTTTACATTCCCCAAATCACTCCTCACTAAATAACTCCACACAAGTCATTGATACATTGAATAACCCATCAGTAATCAATTCTTGCTCAGTTTTCTCAATTCCTACTTCACAGGAAACCTATATATCTATATATAGAGAGAGATATAAACAACCCACTGCTCACTCTTTTCAGCAGCCAGTACTCACCAACACTCCAGAAAACCAGGAACCCGCCGCCCTCCTCCCATAGGGGACAGAACACCTTAATGCTCTGCTTTTTAGACACCTTCCATCTTCCATTCCCAGCTGCCCCCAAATCCCCATGGTTCCCAGTTACACACCCTAGCAGACACTCACGTTGTTTCTTCTGCTTGCAGCCCATTTCCCCACCTTTGCCCCTACTTCATTTCCTCTTTGCTCCACAGGCTCCAGTTCTGTCCATGGGAACGCTCAGCCTGCTTTTCCTTACTTAGCAGTGTCCTATGCAAGAGGCTTTTTTTCACCTCATGGTTATGGAATGGTGTAAAGTAAATAATTGGCACTGGCACTCCTCGAATCCCACCCATTCCACCACCTGGTTAGCATCACACACGCACTCCACCCGTTCTTACTCATAAGATTCAGTTCTCAGGCTCTTTTACTGTCCCTGTTTATGCAACCCACTCTGTGATACTTCCCTGGAATTCATCATCAGATTTATTGCTCACCTGCCTCTCCTCCTCGGTATTTCTCCATCCCGCGTCTCTGCTCACCCACACTGCCCTCCTCTCCACGCAGACTCCTGACACCTCCAGCTCATGTTCCTCATCACCTGAGCAACTTCCTTCCCTCGGCCCAAACTCTTGACAAAAATCCCACTATAGTATTGAGAAAAACCTGAGTGGGAAGAACAGAGTAGGAAGTAGCACATGCACAGTAAGACCTGCAGCTTTCAGAAAGGTGTCATTTCTCAGACGTGACAAGGAACTGGTGTCAAACCTCACGGCACAACCCCAGAGCACCGTCTGTCTGTCTGTCCTGGGGCTGACAGCCCATACCTATGGAACAGAGGAGTGTAAGGCCAGAAAAATTCATCTCTCCCCAGACAACGACAATAAAAAAAGGACCGCACACCACAAGATAAAGGAAGGAACAAGAAAGCAGGTCAGGAAACAGACAAAGCTGCTGCTGTGTTATTTTAAACTATCACTAAACTAGCAGCTGTTCAGGCCGTTCCTTGACCCCCTTCCACTGGGCAAACAGCATCACGGTACAAGCACCAGTCATTTCTGTAGGCACTGTTTTTCCTCTGGATAGTCTACTACATAGGTGTCACAGCTGCTGGGTAATTCTTTTGACTCCTGAAGTGGGTTGCTGAACGCTGTGGAGTAGAGCGCAATTAAGTCACAGGATCATAGAAGTCAACACCAAATGAAGCATTACGAGAAATATTTAAATCACATTTTATTTTCTTTCAAATTCAAAAATAACAATTAGCTTTATTTAACGTTACACATCTCACAGGTTTAAAATACCATGCTCTATTTAAATATCTGCGTGACAACACTATACAAATAAAATGTTACACAAAATATATTTAAGAAAATGTTTTGGTCTTTCATCTGAACAATAAATAGACAGGCACTTCTACATATACAAAGGAAACAATCACTATTTAGAATAGCTCTTAGAAGCAAGATGTGGAAATACAGAAGAAAATCTGAGTTCTGAGAACATGTTTAACTCTACATGAGACATCATGCAACTTCAAAGTTTGTTTCAGAGTTCAAACCCGTTAGGAACTGCACAACCCTACACCTGTTACCACTTTATAGGAGGAGATCCAAACCATGCTCTTACAAGCAATGTGCAATTTCAGTTGTTTTTTTTTTTTGTTTTTTTTAAATCAAGTTCGCCACCTGATCACTTTTAGTGCCAAAAGAGAGAACAAGGACGGACCAGAGCAGCTTTTCACAGAGGTACCATGAGCAACGAGCCAGCTTTACCCTGTACGTAAGCTCAGGGCAGGCAGCAGAGCTGCCCAGCCACAAACAAAGCCTGTTCTTCCTTTCCCTTATAACGTTCCCATCTTCCATGGGGCGTTTGAAACCACACTGTGCCTTTTTTTGTTTGAAAAACAAACAAAAATGTATCTAATAAAAGGGTAAATCCTTCAGACACAGGCACACTTTGCACTAAAGACCACATGTAAAGGAGAAAACACTCTGCCAGGGTGCATAAAGACTGAAAACTATAAATTAAAAAAAATCAATAGTTAAAGTCTCATAAAAAAGTGTTTCATACTTAAAGTAAAACAGCATTCCCTCAATCTGTGCATTTTCAATTTACAGTGGTTTCCACACGCGAAACACTACTCAGGAAAAAAAATGATCTGCCACCATCACGATTAATGGAAGATGCTCTGTGGTAGGCAACCCCGGCTCTCACAGCAGCTAACCAGTTACTTCAAGTCCTTCTCAAAATTTAGACGGATATTGAAACATCACGACCACCAGGACAGTGGAAAAAACAGGAGCAAGCCTTTGTGCCAAGCCCCGGATTTCAGCATCACCGTCACTTCCAGAAGTACAGGAAGGAGTTTCCAGAGAAAATTTGAAAAGAACTATTCAGCAGAGCTCCAATGGCTCACCAAGAAAAGTCAGACCCAAACTTGGAAAGTTATTCGGACTTAGGACATTTATGCACATTACTTCAGCAATTTAAGTGTGGATCTTGCAAGCTTGTCCAAATCTTAATCATTTCTTGAGGTTTTCTACTATGCACTAACATTAAGTTTGTGTAGGAACATATATTATTTCTGTATTTCTCTTCGATATCAAACGTTTTGAAACCCTTGTGTTTCTCCGGAGCAAGCCCAAGCTTCTGAAGGCACATCCCAGTATAAACATCATCAATGGGATACAGGAGAACCTGCTCAGACGCGTTATTCAGTCTTAACGCCAGGTCACCGGAGTACAGGAACCCACCGCCTCCGGCATACGGAGGATACGAACCTTCATAAACACTTTCTGGGATGTAGTACTTCAATTTTTTTTCTCTGTGAGGTCCAGCATCTTTGATCACATCACCTACAAATAAGTCTTTGGCTTTGTCCTTTGATAAGCTCTTCAAGTAATCCAGGATCTGATGGGTATTCACAAAAACGTCGTCATCGCCCTTAAAAATAAACTGGACATCTGCACAGCTGCTGCTAACCCACTTCAGAAACAGCACCTCTTTCAGAGTGAGATTGAAGAAAGTGTCCCTGTAGTTCCAGAGGAGAATGTCTTGGTGGGTTTCGCTCTCAAACTTTACCATGTCCGAAAGGTCAGGGAAATTATCCTCCGGCGGGGTCTGCCCCAGTAAGAAGACCCTCTTGACTGTGATATCTCCTGATTCTATTTCCTTGCCCCAGGACTCCCTAATTGCTTGCCTTCTATCAAAATGCGGTATGAGGGATTTAATAGCCAGCAGCAGGAAAGGTTTGTGTTTGCACTTGTTTGGCTGATCCATTAACAGCGAGTAATTTCTACATCTCAAGTAGAGGAGAAAGTCTTTGAATCTGTCTGGCAAGCTTGCAAAGTCACTGATCTCTGAAGCTACCCATGGGTCTGGCTCACAAGAACTGAGAACGCTCGAGTTCAAAATTAAGTTCTCTTCCACAGTCATATTGGAAAGCAGAGTCAGAATGGGGTTGTACAGCAGTTCAAGCTTCTGTTGCTGTCTGTTCCAATAAGCTTTGTGAGGAGTAAATTTTCTCCAGAATTTGCTCCGTGGTATAATAACATGGCCTTCTGCATCCTTCTCTTGGCTGCCACTTTTTGAGACTTCCACAATCACATAGATAAAAAAGTTCACCATCATCAGAATACCCAGCAGCTTTAATCTTCTGCGTCCAACACTCATTTCTCATATCTGAAAAGAGAAGAAATGGCAGACTTTTAGCTTTCTTCCCATCAAGTTCCCGATTTCATACAAATGCCAAACGGTGCCCAGCAGTGGATGGTGCCCAGCGACAGGACAAGAGGCAACAGGCAGGAACCAGAACGCAGCAAGTCCCACACGGACATGGGGAAAAGCCTCTGTACTGTGAGGGTGACGGAGCACTGGAGCAGGCTGCCCACAGAGGTGGTGGAGCCCCCTTCTCTGGGGACACGCCAAACCCACCTGGACACTTCCCAGGGCAACGTGCTGCAGGGAACTCCATCAGCAGGGTGGGGTGGGGTCTCCAGAGGTCCCTTCCAACCCCTGCGATTCCACGAAGAATGTGTAAGCAGCCTATAGACAAAGGTCACCCACACCCAAAAAACCTAGAAACTAACCTACCCCTGAACAGGTGCCCACCTGCAGCTGGCCAGGGTTTGGGCTCCCACCCCCAACAAGATGTAGGAATGTCAAATCCCCACTTCCTATTTCGGAAATTTACACAGCATTTGCAGTGTCTGGGTTAGAAAGCAGATCTGGATCCTCATTTAAGTCTCCTTTAGCACGTGACCATTCAGTGATTAGAATCTGAGCACTCAGCTTGGGAACAACAGGTAGAGAAACTTCTTTTTTGTGTTTAACCTAGCAAGGTGAGCTTTAAGGGTACAGCATGAATTGCTATACAATTAGGTCAGTTATTCCAAAGTTAAGTTTCAAGCTTTTATACTTGCATCCTTACACCCTCCAACGACAAAATAAGCAGAGCTGAATTTCCAAGCATGCAGTTTGTTTCTACCCATTTCCCTGGGCTGTTCCTGGGGAGGGAGGCAGACAGAACCCACCAGCTGCCCTGCTGCTACTGCACACAAACGATGGAGCAAATTTTAACTCACTTTCCCCAACTTGAAAAGGAAGAGAACAGCAGCTGAAAGTGAAATGTAATTATGGCTACAAAAGAAAAAGTAACAGAGGAAACATGTTAAAAGCTGAGGTTTCCAGTAAGAGCAGGAATAGGGAGTGTACACAGCTTTGTTGCAGCACAAGCAGTTCTGAGACCCACGTCCAGCTCTTACTAGAGAGAAAACAGATCACCTCCTCTCTCCTCCACTCTGCCAGCAGGACAGGTGTACAGCACAGGCAGCAACCCAAACAGCATTCCTCTACAGCAGCACTGAAGGCATGGACCAGCGACCCAATGGACACCCCACACAAGAGCTAGCAGATCGCTCTACATTCCAAAGCCAGACTAGAAAATGCTTCAGGACGGATGACAGAACTACAGTAAGGCTGCACTGAAGATATACACAGAACTCTTTGTCAAAGCAGCTTTCCTTTGCCAGAAGCATGGACGATTACAGCCAGCGCAGAACACCAAGCAGAACAGCACAGAAGCCCAGCTGTGTTAGCTCCAAAGTCACAGAGCAGCGGCAGGCAGGCAGGCAGACTTGAGAAGTACACCGCGTGCTTACTCCTCTCTTCACACAGCGGATAAACTGTCAGTAAAAAATATTAAAGGCCTCCTAGAGACCAGAGAAAAATCCCTGCTCTTCCTTCACTCAACCTCACGCAGCATCCACACGCTTCTCCTGACACAGGCGGAACCCAGACGGATGCGATTTAACGCTCTGCTCCCAGCCAACCACGGAGCCTGCCGTCCTAAGTTTAAAGCAGCTTTCTCCCATAACTCAAGGACAAAAACACAGCCAGTGCCATCACTCACACTAACCACTGGGGCTGGCAGAAAGCACCAGCAGCTTCAGCTACAGGCAGCCACGTCCCAGCTCTCCTCCCTTGCCGTTACGCGGGCAGCACCGCCGCAGCTCCCTGCTCGCTCACCTCTGCGCACCCTGCACCGCAGCGGCAGGTGATGTGGTACTTCACCTGTGATCTCTGCACTCCCGAGACAACAGGGTGAGAAGCTCACCCAGCAATTGCAAACATAGGGCTGTCAAGAGCTCAGCCAGAGCCTGACTTTCTGGAATATGCAGCACTATGCAGCTGATCTGTCCACAGCCCCCCAGCTACTAAACCGTGAGCACTCATCGCTTCTGCGATTCACCTTCCAGATGCTGAGCTGAAACCATCTCCAACACAATGGCCTGCCATCTGCACAGACCATTTCCATGACAGAACAAAACCTTTCAGATCTTTAAGTCATTTGGGTAAGCATTCAGACTCCCTTAACTACAAGATCTTCTTCAATCTTTGTTTTTCCCCACTTGCAGCCTTGCAATCCCCCGCAGCAAACAGGACAGAGATCCTACACAGGAAAATCTCCATTAGTTAGGCTTGGTAGAATGCTTCCTAAGAAAAACACCAGTCTGGGAAAGTCACAGCAGTTCCATTAATGATGTACGGCAAATCCCACCGCTCCCAAACACAAGCACTTCCAGCATCGCTTTCAGCCTCACTTTGTGAAAAGGGTATACAATGCTGCTGATAAAATTCGTGTTTCTGAGCAAATACAAGTAACATAACACTCAGTACCAACACAAGAAAAAGGGATACAGACAGCTTTGTTAAAAAGGCGACTTTTTCTAAGGAAGGTAAAGAGATTGTGTTAAACGCTTGGTAGATCGAGTTCTTGAACTAAAAGCAAGTAGAGGACAATGGACAGACATCAGACAGGCTGTTTCTATAAAACATAATATCTAAGTCTGAAGTTAATGTTAAGTTCAGTCATTCCACCTGAGGACAGAAGCGGTAAGGAGACGCCAGTCACGCAATTGCACATGAGGAGATGGGATTTGCCATAAAGCACAGCATTACAATCCTCATAAAGATGGGGGAAGGGGAAGTGGCATTTTTAATAGTTGCTGGTGCCTTGACAAAAGGCAACCACACAGCCTGCCTCCCTCGGCAGCTCTCAGCCCCCCACCTGCTTTGCTGGCACTGCAGCAGGGAGGGAAGCACGGCGATGGAGCTGCGGTGCTCGCACAGCTCGCTGCGGAGCAGCACCAGGCAGCGCCCGCTGCCGACTCACAGCTGCAACCTGGGCTGATCACAAGAGCTCTTCCTCTTCCAGTAACAGCTTCTGTTACCACCACTAGTACTACAGAACTTCAGCTGCCTTCCCTTGGACTCATGAGAACCAAGATCTGCTAGGGAAGAACCCTAAGCCCAAACCAAACTAACAGCGATGTAGTTCATAACAAAATCTACCCAAAGGCACTATAAAAACCCACTGAAGAACCAAGGTGAGCAGCACCAAGCAAAGCTTTACTTGAAAAATGTCTAAGGTTTTACTTTTAAAACGAGCAAACACTAGCACACAGAGTAAGTTAGCACAAAAAGGAAAACACCAAGAGCACATACTGTGTCCTGGTAAAGCAAAACAGCATGCGGAACCTCAGGAACAAAAACCCTGCAAAACCTTGCCCCACTTACAGGTGAGATGTGGAAAACAGATACATGCATTCAAGGGTGATCTGACAGTTTTCCAGTGCCTGCTTTCAACTTCTTGGCTACACTGATCTGCAGACAGTTCTAGCAACCAGTTCAGGTTTATCCAACCCCTCCCATCCCTGTTCCCGCAGCTTCCACCTGTGTAGTTGCAATATCACTGCACACAGCGTTCATTTGTTCGCAGCCCTCAGAAAGCATCCACGTGGCAAGAAAAAAGGGGTTAACATTAACCATACCCCAGATAAGCCTTGGGCTCAGCCTGCTACAAAACCAGATTTATTCTGCATAAATCGGGGAAGGGGGGATGGGACACATTTGCCTTCTTCAGCTCTACTCCACTTAGACTTCTCTGCAGCCAAACTCAGGTACGGATAGAAGGAAATCGATTTGCTGAGCCACAGGAGAAGCACTGGGATCAAGGGATGGATGGGGAAGAGGAAGCGGGGGAGAAAAGCAGCATCACTGTGGGACCAGGCAGTGAGCCACTACACAAGAACTGCAACAGAAGAAAGACACCATGAGCTACAAGTGAGACACGGTGAGCAGCAGTGCTCACAGCCTGCTTTTAAACAGCATTGTTTCATGCTGTACCTCAAGACTGAACATACCCCAAGCTCCTGCAAGGAACCCATTCAGAGGCTCAGAAGAGTTGGTAAGAAATGAGTGTGCAGACTCCATGCATTTCCAGCAACCATACAAGATGCTCTTTCCTGGAGACAAGGACTCGGGACAAGTGGGGGCCGTGATAACCCCAAGAGAATGGCAGGACCTGCTGGAGGCCAAGCTCAAGGGCAGAACCAAGCACACCCACCTCCAAGGGTTCACTAAGGCCACCTGCGAGTCACTGCATGAACTCTGCACACCGGGGTTAGGACCCTGCAGACAAACCCTGAGCAGCTCTGTTACAGCATTTCACTTACTTCAATCCATCAAGTTAGCACATGGAACACCTGATGACAATTTGCAACTTTTTTTTTTTTTTTTAAACTCAAGGGTCTTAAGACCTTGCAACTCAAAATCAAGCTGAAGTCTCTACTAAGGTTTAGTTGTAGAAAAGAAAAAGGCAGAAGGAAAAGAGGCAGATGTTGCAAAGTAGTGGCTTAAAAAAAATGCTCAAAGCAATTCTCTCTCAGAGAAGGAAAAGGAAGCCCCATGGACTTAGGGGGTGTGCTAAGCAGCCCTCTGCAGTGAGGCACTGAAACACACACCTGGATCAGCACACACACAGACTGCAGCCCCATGTAATCAATCCAAACTTTGAAGACCTGGAGCTTGCTTTAACATCGAGATTTTGGCAGATTTTGCTCTACCTCGATGTGGGACAGGAAGGTGCTCTTTCGGGAGTGCCACCACGACGAAGGGCATGGATAAACATGAAACCAATGGGCACATGGGTACATTTTGACAGTCGATCCTATCAGTTTTACTGGTGAAGCCAGAAGCTTTAAGAAAGTTTCCTCGTAAGTCGAACCAAGATTGTATCTAACTTAGCTCATTCTGCGTATGCTCAGACACCTCCTGAAAGTTAAAAACAGCAGGGCATTAATTTCTTGTGTTAGCTGAGATACCATGCACAACTCCAGGAACAGCACTTTCAGGATGAGTACAACTTTATTTTACTACAAGTTTCTATTAGTAACTCTTATCTCAGAGTCAGATATTCATATACCAAATAGTGACTGTATTTGTTAATTACTGATGATGATTAAGTTGCTAAGCCTCATGCTAAGGTGCCCAGCTGCTGCACACTGAAGCTTTCTCTGCAGCTCTCTGCATCAGTCTCTGCACACAGATGAGTTCCCATCCCAAGCTCTGCTCCTGAAATGGAATTAAGAGCATACATAGAATTGAAGAACAGGAGGTACAGAAGTGAAAGAAATCATTATCTCATGTATCCTAACAGTGACAGAAAAGCAAAAGTCCTCTTCCTCGCCCTCAAGTACCTAAGCCCATGTTAAATGATGGAAGTGGACAGACTGCTGGCGACCATTTAACACCTAAAAAAGGTATTACTGTTAGATTGCAAGCGGGCTCCACCATCTCCCTTTCAAATGAAGAGCTAAATTGTATCAACATCACTACTGGGCACAATGCAGAGCAGCACTGCAAGGACCCTGGAAGCAGCAGCAAGGCAGCAGGTGGGCTCACACAGCACAACCCTGACCCATGCGAGGGCATCAGCGTGTGTTCAGGGGGCAGCACGGCCTGCAGTTGGGCATCCATCTGTGTTAAACGCCAAGATCATAGTTCTATTTAAAAGAAAACAAATCAGTACTCTTTCTAGATATACTGAACATCGATTTCTTGACTCCAAGACCAGCCATCTGCTGCTAAAACATTCTTCCTTTATGCTTCTACTTCAAATACTTGCCGATCTCAAGCCTCAACACGAGCCCAACAGCCACACAAGCGAGCTGTGACTCACAGTGAGCAGTCAGAACAGCAGCACATCACACACACTGGCAGCTAAACAAACCACCCAACGCATAACTGCTTTAAATCAGCCTGAATATTTAGCACAGGTAATTAACAGCTCCCCTGGGAAGGAAGCTCAGAACAGCACCACAACTGCTAAACAGCAGCTGTGCTTGCAACCTAACGTGGCTTGCAGAAAGGTTTGATGGGCCCCAGAGAAGCTACAGCGAGAGCACCCAGAGGAGAAAAGGAGAGCAGAGATCTCCCCTCTTTGTGGGGATGGCGATGCTGCAGGCACCCGGGATCCATCACCCCTTCCACCTCTAACACGAGGCTCTCCAGCACCATTAGCAGCGACAGCCCCACAATGCCAGCCTTAGGACAGAAAAAAATGTAATTTTTTTCTCCTTTCAGTCTGACAGAAGCCATGACCTTTTACCTGTAACTACTTGTATTTTCTGCTGAGAACAAGAGTTAGCTGTGTTTCCTGATGTGGGATGAGTAACCGGTGTGCATTATCTGACTGCCATACCCAGCATTACAGCTCTGTCTGCTTACTGAGGCTGACAAAACACAGCCCTTACTACCTGCAGGCATTAACACCCGCCACTCCCCTGGTTCGGGACCAAACTTGAAGGAATTTGTCAAAACAAAGCTGTCACTCAGTCATCTAAAAACCTTCCACCTTCAGAGAGATGAGCTGGAACTGGGGCTGGGGCAGACTGAGCCCCATGAGTAACATCACCCCGAAGCCCGGTATCCCTTACAGACACAGCTTCTGGTAGCGCTGGGAACAGCAGCACTGCAGTTCTGAAGATAATACTAAAAAACAAAAAATAAGAAGTATTCAAATACATCACAAGGTATGCATAGTCTCCCCACTCTTATGCGGGGTGCATCAGTTCTTTAACACCTGGTTTACGGGCACTGAGCGACCAACAACAGCCTCAGAACACAAAGATGAGGTGAAGAACCCTGAGCTGTTAGAAAGCAGCCCATGCTAAAAAACCCAAACGCTATTTATTTTTATTTTCCTAACTACACACAATCCTATCACTTTTTTTTTTTTTTTTTCTCTCTCAGAACCTCACACAAGTCCACTTCTGCACAATGGTAACTGAGGGCAGCTTAGGAACCGGCCCAGGTTCAGCAGCTCCCAGCGTTCTGCTCCTGCAGGAGCACGGCGCAGCGGCTGCCACCGAGCAACAGCCAATGCTTCTGTGTCCCTCAAACACCACCTTCTGGGGGAAGTCATCAAAATAACACATCGCACACTGCAAAGAAATCCTGAGCAGCTGATGTTTGTTTTCACATTAATTTTCATGAATGCCATACGTGCTTTGAACCATCTTGCAGCATGGCATTTACCTTTTGGAGAAATTCAGCTCTTACAGATTTTAACACCAAGAGTCACAGTGCAAGCTGGGTGTGGAATCTGGTGATCCAAGCAACAAACTGGGGAAGGATGTGCCTAAAACACAGCCCAAGGCATAAAAAAACTGTAAGTAGGCTGAATTAAAGCCAATCTAGCTTCACATTCTGTTTCCTACCGGTTATCTTCAGCACAGTTCCAACATCTTTTGCTTAAAAAAAAACCCAAAAAACAAAATAAAAACAAAACCACGGGTACAGTGTGGCATTTTTTTTAGTAATACTCACCTGGTTTGCTGCACTACGGTACTGGAGTGCTCTTTGGGCCAGAACTGCCCTTGAACACGTTTAATTACTGTTATTGAAGCTAATTTCCCTTTGCCCACTCCCTCTTTGAGCCCATTTACATTTTCAACTGTATGAACTTCAATGGCAAGGAATTCCTCACTTCTTACAGAACTTGGAACAGCTTGCTTTTGGATTACCAGACAAAAGCGGAATTCTTTGGAAGTACAACAAACAAATTTCCATCACCTTCCCTACCTGCCTCTGCCATCCTACCCACACAGCAAACCTTCACCTGCCCTCTGCTCCTTCTCTGCAAGGTGAATAGTTCTAGTCTTGCTCTTTCTGGAATCCCTTCTGACTGCTCTTGACATTCCTCTTCCCCATTTCTGATAAGTCATTTTTGATACGGCAACCAGGAAAGCATTTAGCACTCACAAGTAAGGATTTGTGAAGGCTCTGGTTAGAGCCACAAATCAGTGGTGCTCAGTATCATGCACGAGCCAGATACCGTAGTCAGCCTCACTGAACATAGCAAGGGAAGCAAATCACTTCACAGATAACCACAGCTATTTCTCAAGCTCCTTCCCACAAACACCGCTCTCCCATTAGCTTAAGCAGTTTGTCCATTTACAGCAGGCAGGGCGATGCTGAGCAGATCAACGACTTCAGGTTTTGTCGTCTGTGCTTTTCAGGAAAGCCACTGTTATCGTGTGACCCGGGTAAAGCTGGATCACTTCCTAGCACCCACAAATTACTACAGATCAGCACTCATTTTGGCTCATTAAGTGGACTTGAAGCCTCATGTCGCTAGCATCGCACTTATAACCCAGCCACTCCCAGGCCGTGCCTTTTGATGTAAGGGAACGGAACAGACAGTGCACAGAATCACAGATGGTTTCATCAGCTCTGTGCTACATTTAAAATGCTATGGCATGGATAAAGGGAGCGAGGTAATTCCCTTCCCCAGACACTCCCCCTCTCTTTTCTGAGGCGGGGGAACAAAAACAGTAAAATTTTTGTGAACGCAAAAATTCTCCTGAAACTGCCAGCACAAAAGCAGGACTGCCAGAAGGCGGCCTGTCCGCTAATGAAGGCACCGTGTTTGTGCTCTTCTCCTCCTGCATTCACCCCGTGCCCCAGAGGTGCTGCCTCCTCGTTAATCATTACGTTCCACTTCCTCCAACCCTGACCCATGCACTCACCCAGCTCACAGGAACTTTACAGTAGCTGGAGCAATAAACTTGCATCCTCTCCAGCTCCACCGCAGGTCTGTCTTACAGGTTATAAACTGAACTGGCACGCTGCCTTTCCTAGTCTGAAACTGGTACAGAAGAAGCTGGAGCTCCTTTCTCTTATGTGAAAGATCTCCGTCTGCAAACCTCAAGCTTTGGAGCTACCGTGGCCTTAGTGACAGCTCCTCATCGTCCTTCCTTCTCCAGTAGGCGAAGCCCTGTTCCTACAGAAGGGTCTTCAAACAGGCTCTTGTTCTTGCTCTGAAGTCTCTTAGCTTCACGGGTTGTTTTCAACAACAGTTCTAGAAGGGCTCCTGCAGCAGCAACCCTGGAGTTACTCACAGTCTTCAGGAAATAACTGCACCGCTCACCCTCAATTCATCTGGCAGGTTACATGTGCTGTCACAAGGAAAAAAAGCCTGCACCCTTCCTCTAAAAATAAGCTGAACAAACACGTCTGCAAACAGATGGGTGAAAATCCCTTTTTTCCAACTGGAGCGTTAAAAAAAAAAAAAGAGGAAGAAAAGCTGTCACAACTTCCCTACACAGAGATCTCCCTCCATGTGGCAGCTAACCCAGCATGTCACAGGAATGCTTCCCCCACCTCCTGTAGTTCATGAGCTTAAGGAAGAGAAGCTGATCTAATGATCATGCCCTGTTCAGTCCAATGGTAACTTAAAGAGCTTGGGAAAAAGCCTCTGAGATATTGTAACGCACTACTCACGAGGCCTGTTATTTTCATCATCAGACTTCCTGCAACAACTCAAACTTCTGCTATCATCCAAAGGAAAACTACAGCAAAAGCAGACATCTTTCTAAACTCTAGCTGACTTTATCAGGCACTAAAGCAATTGCCTGTACTTGCACATGCCCCGCTTGGCCTCCCAGCAGCTACTGTTGCAGGAAGGTGCCATTCCCAGGGCTCGCCCATATGGTACTGGGTGTGACACTTCCCATAGGGGATCACATGCAGCCATAAGGGAACAGCCTCAAACAGCATGTTACAACATCGCTGTTGTATCTGCTACTCCATAACCTTCACATGCTTTTTATAAAGTTATTTATTACACAACACACAGATCTAAGTGTGAGAGAATGCAACTTCAAAGCATGCTTTATGGAATTTTAGATGCAGCAGGACGTAAAACACGTGGCATTTTCTCTAAATAAAACCTAGAACTGTAAATCACAGCCTGGCTTTGTGAACCTCTGCTGACTTGCAAAACAGACCTTACAATTTTAACTGCAGAACGGGAGGCAGTTTTCCTCCACACAGACTGACAGTGACTATGACCTAGCACCACGTAAACACACACAGTGGCTTTGCTGTGCTACTCTTACCGCCTTGCTCGCTTCCTACAATGGACAGGAGAACCTCCAGGTGTTCCAGGCAGCTGCTTGCAGAACACCTGTGCGGTGACAGTGGAGGGACCAGGCCAGCCCGTGCCCCAGACGAGCTGCTGCTCTGAAACACAGGAACAACGCAGCCCCTCCAACCTCACCCAAGTCACAGCCAGAGGCCAGGAGCAGAGCGTGTTCCAAGGAGGTCCCTGGAGGCCACGCTCCGTCCCCAGGCTCCACGCTGCACGGTGGGGACTCTGCCTTCAGGAGATGGGAGCGCAGGCACAGCAGCCTGCCAGCGGGATTGCTCATCGCCGAGGCCCGCTGCCTCCACCTGCAGCACACCAGCTGCTCGAGGCACGGCACCCAGCCTGCACCTCTGTGACAGAAGCCTTGCTCACCTCACCTTCCTGCCCAGCAGCAAGGCAGCAACACCCACAAAGCTTACATTAGGTTTTCTTTACGTTGCCACTCAAGACTGCAATGAAAGCATTTTTAAAATCGCATGAAGAATGTTTTCTATAGACTTCCTGCCTGAGAGAACCCTGACAGATCCACGGGATCCCACAAGATCTCCACCCGGATGCACTGAACCCTTCCAGCCCTGAACCAAGCTCAGGAAGTCACAACACCTTTAACTGTGGAGTGGTCTACTTTTCCCCACCTTTTTTAATTGGGAAGTCAATTACCAGTAAATCAATCCGATCATCCCAACCCTGTCAATATTTGAGGTTATCAGAGGTGTCTCTTACAAGAAGTCTGGGCTTAATTAACATTATTTAAATACCACGTACTCTGAGTTCAGTGCAAGCTAAAATTGCATTTAATTAAAACTAAATTCCTGAATCAGGTGAATGATCAATTCATAGGTGAACTGTCCTGAGCGTCCCTGCGGGGCATCAGGGCACGCACAAGAGAAGCTTTCTGGCCACGGTGAAAAGTTTCCTGTAAGCTCAGTCCCAGGTTTTGTCCACCTTCTAGTTTTCCTACCTGTAAGAACTGAGCCTGGGCATACAACAGAGATAAAGTTGAAAAAAAAAAACAAAAAAACCAAGAAACCCAGAGAACTCCACGGCTAGATGAGGTAATCTGTGCGAGGCCTGCAGCAGGGAGCGAGACGCGCTTCCATGACCCAGCGCAAGAACCACGTGTCGGTGCTAAGGTCAGCTCCAGCTCTGCAGTTACGACACCGTGACTGTTTGGAATAACCCAGAGCCAGCAGCTGCCGATGTACAAACTTGGGTTTTTAAAATACCTCTGGAGAAGGCTTCGTCTCGGATGAACAGTAAATTATAAAGAATCCAGAGATGAGGCTTAACTGGATGGCAAAAGGGAACATTTCCAGGAAGAGAACTGCCATTCATCAGATCAGTTTCAGGCGGGGTACAGTCCCAGGGCAGGGAAAGCAGCGTCAGTCGCAGCTGACGTACTGGTGTTACTCATCCCATCCCTATCAGCTGCGTGGCCCCATCTCACCTTGGCACCAACCTGACCGGGGTGCGCCAGCTGGGAGCCAATGGGGCTGACAAAGGGCCCAGCACCACCACAGCCATCAGCTCCCAGAGCCCGGCTCAGCGCTGGGCTGCACGCAGGACCTGCACACAGGAGGCACGGGGCCACAGCAGGTGGAGGCTGATGGGTATCTGAGGGATGGGCACTGTCCTGCTTCATACAATGATGCTGCATTAGTAGAAATACACATATATACTCGGCCTACCTATTCAATAAGCAAACAGCCCTAACATCCATGAACACGCCAGTTCATCTCCTGGGCATCTACCCAGGAGCTACACACTCAGCCCAATGCCAAATCAAGCCAAATTAATCATGCAAGCATACTGGTCCAGATTTCTAGATCTGCCTCTTGATTTACAGTATTAAGCTAAATATAAGTTTAAGAGCGGAAATACTCGGAAAGGTTTTTGCCCTTAACTGGTTTTGGTTTCAAGTGTAATTAACAAACAGAAGAAAGGTTTTTGTCTTCCTGAAGGATTCATTTGCAGTCGAGAAAACCAGTGGGGTTGTGAAATAGGGAAGCCTGCTTTCCTCTTTCAAACCTACAAAACATGAACCGCAGACCTCCTTCCAACCTCTCAAAGTTTAAGAAAAAGGGAATGATTTTTCCCACAGTTTTAGGCAGCTAAAGATGCATATAATACCTCAAGGATTTTGCAAAAGATCTTTAAGCAGGTTAAGCAATTAACTCCCATCCCCTTAATTCCCGCTGATGGTAATAGCAGACAAGCACATAACCTGATTAGAGGCTTCTGCATCCAAGCAGGAGCTTCTCCTGTGCCCGGTACCTGCACGGCAAGAGGCAGCATCCACTCCAGCTGAGGGTGGTTTGAGTCGTCCATTTAGGGCTGGTCTGCATCTCCCTTACTGCTCATTTTGATTCAAAAGCAAACCAACAGTTCGCAGTAACACTCTCCAACTTGAAGACCACTAACATTTATCTTTGTCATCACCCAAGGAAGACAAAGCAGCACAAACTCACAGCGCAGTCTGACACCCAGCAGCAGAGCTCCTTAAACCGAACCAAGAAACCCCAGCCCTGCCCCGCTTTGCACAACCCGCTGCGTTACATCACACCTAACGCTGAAGACGAGCAAACAGAACGGTTATTTCCCAACCCCATCGGTTCCTCAATTCAGCCCACAACACCGCTGTGCCGGCACAGCAGGAAGCACGATGCCCCGAGGCTGCACGCCAGGCACAGCCTCACAGGCACAGCCTCACAGCCCCCGCCAGCAGAAGGGAGAGGGCTGGCTCTCCTGCAGGCCCACGCCGGGGGTGGGAGGATGCTGGGCAGGAAGCTGTGCAGGCAGAGCAGCAGCACCTCAGGCTCACCTCGGCAGGGCTCGCAACCACAGTGCTCGTGCTGCTTGCGTACAAACCCGTGAGCACATCCTCTGGAGGCACATTACCAGCGAGAGCCCATCTCTGATGGAACGGGGCCAGTCCTTCACCCCAAACCCAAGGCTTCCTGCTCGCTGGATGCCTTATAATGCAAGGTGTTCAGCCACTCTGCTCGCACAGGAACTCTTCCATGAGCCCAACATGAAGCAACGGCCGATTTCAGAAGCTGTTTGCAAAGAGGAACAGAACTAGTTCAAAGCTGATGTTGTTTGTCGCTTGCTGTTGTGTCCCCCTCCAATAACAAAGCTTTCCTAACCGTGATGAAACTCTTTCATCAGTTCTCCCCTGAACAATCTCAGCCGCACCCAGGGCTCACCGGGATCCTTTCATTATTTAAATGCTAATTGCTCCTCCGGAGACACGGCTCAGTCATCTGTACAGCTCACCCAAGCCACTTCCACGATGTCTTTTCCTCGTGTTTTACACCATCTGGGGGCTCGGGGAGGTCTGCACATTCGTTTTTCAAATCTGAGAAGGCCCAATGAAGTCAGTGAAAAAGGCAGAAAGAAGCGCAGGATCAGGCTCAATAAACCTGTCAGCTCTTCCCTATAAAAAAAACCACCGTGCTGCTACCTGAACAGACATGAGATATTTGCTCTGCAGCTCTCAGCCAGCGGCTCCTTCCTTCTGCACTAACCTAGCGGGCAGAGTTGGGCTTCCTTGTTCCAGCTTCACCTTTGCCGGGTTCCTCACACTGGTTTTTAAGCTCTTAAGAACCGCACGATGCAACTGCAAAGCAATAGCACGCTGACAGAAACACCTGAGCACATACTGGTGAGGCCACACCACCGGCAACAAGCAGAGATGCCAGCAGTTCCTTACCTGCACTCACAGCAACAAATCCTCCTCCGTGTGCAGAGCTCCTCTGAGCGCAGGCGGTGCAGGCAGGAACACCCAGCGCTCACCCTCTGTCTCCTGGTGCCCAGAAACACAGCGACCACACCTCCTCCCGACACCAACTGCTCACCCCTCAGCTAAAAACGCTGCTTTACAAACCACCACTAGGGATTGAATTGGGGTGTACCTGAAAAAGTTCTAACAGCGCAAAGGGGAAAAGTGAAGGGATGCTCACTTGCTTCAAAGCTGGTTCTGCACTTCTGCTGCACAGCAACAGAAAAATGTAACAGATGCAGCAGGAGAAAACCCCAACCAACGATGAAACAGGAGAGAGAGGCTGCTTCAAGCTGCTGGAAGCCAATCAGTCCCAGCCGCCTTCCAGAAACAGCACCACAAAAACCAGACGTGTTAAGAGCCTCAGTAGCTCAGGGAAAATCTTTTCCCCTCTACTTCGTGCCTTCTGCAAAGACACACTGACCAAACCAAATAGAACAGTTCACAAAATCCTGTCGCAACACTGAGGACCCTCCTGACAACGGCTGTTTTGTCCCAGCTCATCCTTCTGGCCTGTTCTTGGCACCTTTTAGAAGAACACATTTTGGGAAGCTTTGTGAGAAGCCCACTGGGCCCTAGGACGTAGCACACAGATGCTTCATCTGAAACGCTGAACACAAAGGGGATTTTCACAGCGGGAGCCACGCGCAGTACAACACAGACCTGGAACACCGTTCCCTGACGCACCGGGACAGAGCTGCGGGCTCCCTTTCCACCCAAGCCCGGCGGCAGGACAGCGAGCCCGGCAGGAGCGGGGCTGCGCCAGGTGGCAGCAGAATGACAGCCACCAAGGATCCGAGCAGGGAGCCCCGGGGAGCGCTCGGCAGAGACCGCGAGCAGCACCTCCCAGCAGCACCTCCCAGCAGCCGGGGCAGGGGGGCAGCCAGCGCTGCCGGCCCCAGCCCATGACCTTCAGAACGCGCTCCCTCAGCAGCGCTGCCTGCGGCTGCACCTCGTCTCCTTCTATGCATAGCACACGGGGAAAAGAAGCAAAAATCCCAAGCAAAACCAGTTTGCAGAGGGCAGGGTTACTCAGAGCAAGTTCCACCATCCACCCCTTCATGCAGCCTGTGACCTCCTCCCGCCGAAGCGCAGCGGTCGGGGAACAGAGGCACACATGCAGTGAGAGCCGCTTCCCCTAAGCAAAATCGCTTCGATCCCATCAACGTTAGCCTTTTACGCATTAAGAAGAACTTGCATTTTAACCCCTCTCCGCTGCCGTGCTCCCCCGCACGCTCTCTCCCCAGCGCCGCTCCCGCTGTACCTGCACCAGCCGAGGCCCCGTCCCGCCGCCCCCGGCTGCCGGCGCAGCCCCGCAGCGCCCGGCGCTGACGCAGAGCGGAACCGAGCGGCGGCAGCGCACAGCGGCGGGGAACCGCTGCCTCCCGCAGCACCGCGTGCCGGGACGGGGCTCCAGGGCCGCACATTTTTGCGGGATGACGAACGGGCCGCGGCCGGAACCCGCGGTCTCATCCCGGCGGGGCACGGCGCGGCCCCGAGCTCTGAAGGGCCGCGAGGCAGCGCCGCGCAGGGAGCGGCTCCACACAGCCCCACAGCCCCGCGCGGGGGCACTGCAGCCCCCGCCTCCCC
>WBMW01000972.1:4505260-4548656 GCA_013396635.1 Penelope pileata
GTGGGGCGCGGCTAAACGGGGGTCCCTGCGCCCCCTCGCGCCCCTCCCCCGTGGTTGTCTCTGTGGTTGTCAGATCGCCGCGGCTGCCTGTGGCCGTGCGGGCGGTCAGAGGGAGGCCTGGGCAGCGCCGCCTCGCTGGCTGCTTCCCGAGCACCACGCGGCCTCCCCGCCGCCTCCTACTCCCTCCCTGCCTGCGGGGCCTCGCCGAGCCCCAGCGGTCCCACTGCCATGGCGCCCGCCCGCAGCCCCGCCTCCCGCCCGCCATGACGTCCCTCGATGCCACGGTCCCCTTGGACGCCTTTTCTGATGTTAAAAACCCCCTGAGATGGGGCAGTGGGTGCCCGCAGGGCCCCAGCCCCTCAGACCTGCCTGTCAGCAGGAGGGAGGTGGCACCAGGCCGTGCCCCCTGGGTGCCATTTTGAGGGGAACATCTGCACCTCATCAGCTGTGCGCAGAGGATAAGCGAGGCCTTACCTCCCTCCTGCGTCCGTAAGAAGGGGTTTTCTGAGGCAGACACCTCCTGGAACAGCTCTCCTGAGCGGCAGCGTCTGCAGCTGTGGGCTGCTGGTCGTGGCTACGGAATCTCGGTGTGACACCATGTCACAATTCCTATGTTCTGGTTCTGCATGAGCCTAAACCACGACCCTGGGCTGTGCTGAAAGGGGCTGTAGGTTTTCAGTATGTTTTTCAGTAGGTTTCTCCTTCCTAAATACGAGGGTGTTGCAGCTGTCTCCATTCCACGGGATGGCCCACAAAGCTTTTGTCAGATTTCAGTGGGAAGAAGAAAAAGACCGGATGGGGTTATCAGAAAGGAAGTCTCCGGGTTGCAGAAACCTGCCCTCCAGAGCTGATGCTAATCACGTTTACTCATCAGTAACCCTCTCTTTCTGCTGCTTGCCTATTTGCAGAGCTGCTGAAACTACAGGCCCTGGCGGGGCAGCCCTACAGCATCGCGAGCCCCAGGTGTCACTGAGATAACGCACAGCAACGTGTGCTGTGGCAGCACGCAGCACAGGCCTCAGCCCTGTCGTCTCCAGCCCCACAGCAGCCAGTTACAGCTCCCAGGGGCTGCGAGCCCCACACCTTTCATCCTGTGCAGAAAGAACACAAACATGTGCTGTTTGCTTCTATTTTAAGCACCTGCCTTCTCAATCCACTATAAGGAGAGGCCCAACCGAAGCAATTATCCCAATGTCACCTGGCACAGTCACTTAAAAATTGCCCTCCTGCAAAGCAGAAGTCTCCTCGAAAATACACTTTGATTTCACAGCACTTGTTTTCACAAGGGCTGATGTGGTGTGGTAAACAGCACAGTGCCCACAGCAGTGCCCAGCTCTGTGCCACTGAGCAGTGGGGGGCCGTAGGAAACCTGCAGTAAGTGGCCTTGAAAGTCTCTCAGGCTGCTCCAAAATCCCATTCAGGAGTCTGAAAGACATCAGTGATGCATTCGGAGGGAGAGCGCTTGTTCCATGTTCCATTCCTCTTCAAATATTTATAGATATGCTTCATGTTTGAGTGAAGTTGGCACTGCTGTCAATGCAGAAGGATTATAGCAGAGGCAGGAGTTACCCTAAATCGGCGTTTCTGTCCATTAACTAACACAAGGCTTGAAAGGACAAGCAGCCAGGAGCTAGGTTCCCCTGCAAGGGAGATTTCATAGCAACATGCCTCAAGATCAATTTTAAAAAACGGAAACAAAAGTGAACTGGAACAGCGTGCTGTGTAACACCAGGCGCTGAAGAGCCTGGCAAAAAGCACTGAGCTGGGAAGCGTGGCCATTGGACCACGGTGTCATGGCCTGCTGTCTCTGGGGAGGGACACTTCTCCCCCGTCCCTGTCCCACACCCACAGCATGCCTGCAGCTGGTCGTGGGCTGCGCTGTGAAAGCTCACAGGGAGGAAGGATGGCGTAACCCAACCTTCCCTGGTCCAGCTCCCGGCCCAGCCTCACTGACCAGCTGAAAGGGGGAGAACACCCAGAACTGATCTCGCCACCAAGCACAGCACACTGTCGTCCTGCTGCCTACCTGCAGTGCCTCTGCTGTGTCTGGGACAGCTGCACCCTAAAAACCCCAGCAGGGGTAGGGCAGGAGCTCTCCTTCCAGCCCTGCTCCCCTGAATATAGGCAGCTCAGCCTTCCCCGTATCTGTGCATCACGCAAGGCAAAGCGTTGGGCTGGGGAGGTTACTTGCCAGCACTGCCCAGTACCTGGTCCCAGCAGGGGCAGGAGCGCAGTGCTGCCCTGGGGCTGCAGAGCCTCCCGGCTCCTCAGCCAGCAACAGCTGCGCGAGAGCCGCTCCTGCGCTAAGCCCAGCTCTCCCCTGTCAGTCGTCAGGTGTAATAAAGCCTCATGAGCACAGAACAGCCCCACCGAGCAGCTCTCCCCACCGCTACGCCCTCCTCCAGGCTTCACCCCCTGCCCCACGTGCTCTTCGTGGGGCCAGGACAGGTCCTCATCCCTCCCTCCCCCTCCTCAGGGGTGTGATGAGCACTGTGGCTAACAGAAGCAGCCAGCCCTCTCCAGAGTGAGGTGGAGGGGAAGCCGATCCCCAGCCTGTGCTGAGGGCCATCCGCTTTCTTTAAGGTAGCCCCTTCCTTCACGCCGTGCTGCCTGCACCACTAGTGCAGCCTCGCACCAGACTACACCAGTGCCTGGTTGTGTTTGAAAGCACCTTGGTCACTTGCAGATTTATTGGATTTTATTTACATCTCATTCCCCCTCTGCAGCAGGCTCTGTTGTTACAGCCACACAGCACAGGAGAAAACAACTTTGTCAAGAGGAGACAAGTCCACCTGATCCCACGTCATCCAGTGCCACGGCCTGATATAACCTCATCCAGCAATTAACGCAAACCAGTTGCTAGCAGCTCCCAGACACACCATTCCCAGGCTCGCTGTCATCCTCGATGTTGCAGGGCCTGCTGGGGGGGAGGATTCCACGTGCAGCTGTTGAGGTCGGTAGCAGAGCAGCAGAGAGATGACTAACCTCACAAAATACACTTTTTAAAGTACTGGTGATGGAGTAGACATCTCCTGGATGTCTGATAGTGCTTGGATGAAACTAAGGAAGCCCTGAAAAATTTGATGTTAATTTTTTTCTGCAGGTCTTCATGTTTTAGGTCTACAAAGCTGAGTTTTCTTATAAGTACAAGAGTAAATTGCTGCTGTTTTTTTTTTTTTTTTTCTCATGAGAAAGAGAGCAAAAGCTTTTGATTGCAGCCATTGTCAGTGGCACGTGCACACTTAGTCAGAATTAGGAATAATTTTTTTTGCCTGCATATCAAAAATGCCACCTTGACTGGCCACCACCATGTACGTTATTAGATGCGGTGTGCAGCCCTTGCCAGCAAACTGCAGAGCATCAGGCTGCTCTCAGGGGATGGTCACAGCCAAGTGGTGCGTCCAGGGCACTGGTGTTGCACCACTCGGTGCCACACTCCTCACTGCCTGAGCTTTTCCACCGCAAGTGGGATATGCACAGCAGCCAGGAAAGAAAGTTTTAAAGGGATTCAGCTCTCACTTTTGATCGAGTTTTAAATAATTTCTGTTTTCTCCAGGCTATTTGTTCATTGCTGTCATAGCCAATGGGTGCACTGTAGTAAAAGGAAGTTATTTCGGGGGGCTCCTGCCTTTCCAGCTGAGCTGCATACATTGGCCTTTTCTCTAGCATTTGCTTGTTAATTAATAATTGGTACATTGCCAGCAGCTAAAGAGAAGTAGGAACAAGTCCCAGGTTATAAAATCTTGAAGGTTATCTTGCTCTACCTGTTTCACTGCAGCAAAGGAACAGTGAGAGAGGTCAGACGCAGCCAGGCAGCGAGGAAGCACGAGCGCAGCTGCTGCAGCGTGGAGCTGGGACCCACAAGCTGCTCTCTGGAGGCACCTGCCTGCCTGCAGAACGTGGCCAGCACCCCCTCCCTGGCAGCAGCTCCCCAGAAGGGAGCAGGATGCCTTGCATCAGAGACACTGACTGCTCCCACAGGGAGCAGCTGTAAGTCCAGCACAGCTGGTAGCTATCGATGTGCTCATCCCAGACCCCTTGCAGCACATCCCCTAACATCAAGGACTTCTGTTAGCACCGCAGCCCTGCCTCCAAAGTGTGCACTAACCAAACACAGCTACCTGCAGGCACGTGTGTGCTGAACTGCTTCTAAGCCTCCCTGTGGGAAATACCTGGTCCTCCTGGTGCAAATGCTTCCTTAAGGCCAGTGCAGCTGGAATTAGTTTTCTGTGCTGGACCAACGCTGGCCTGCCCATGGCAGAAATCTACCTGATTTTTGTGGATAGACCACTGTGGCTAGAGAAATCCAGCTGGAAAGCCTGCGACAAACCTCACTGTGCTTCTGTGACCAAGGAAGATGAGAACACAAGATAAGAGGTCAAAATTTAAATAACTACAGGAGCCTACAGCCTGCTCCCTTGGCATGCTAGTGCTACACTGGCAGTCCTGATTTTCTAAACACTGGAGATAAGAACAAGAAAATAAAACCGCAAAAACAACCACTGAAGCTGGAGCATCTCAGTTCTTCCAGGAAAGAGCCTATTTTTCCCACTCTGAAGGTTCTAGCCTGGAATTCAGCCAAGCAGAGGCAGGCAATGTTTACGAGCAGGGTTTGTCAGCAACATGAGCACAACACTGCAGTTGTCTCCTCACATGGCAGTCTCTCCAGCTTCCCTCACCAAGACACTCCTGCAAAGCAACACAGCAAGAGCAAACGCTGAAGAACTGTTCTGCTCCTCTTCCCTTTGCTTTTCCTGCCTTGGTGAGATAAGGGCAAGAGGGATAGCTCTTGCAGGATACCAGAGCAGGACAGCAACGGTGGAAAGAAACTCATCCCTGCCCTGCTGCATTCTGCCGTTTGCAAGCTGTGGGCAGAGCTGTGTCATGCTCGCATTGATTCACATTTCCATAGAATCATTACTCCCAGAGCTTCTTGGATTCAAGTAAATGCTCTGGAAGGACACCACTGTCTTTTCTAGGTAAAGACTGCAGGAACCAGTCGTGTTTTCCTCCCAGTGAGGCTCCTTTTCTTTGCAGGTCAAAGGCACAGCACAGTACTCAATGGGACAGGGAAGAATACACTTGAAATTTAACTTCTAAATCAGTAAAAGCTGGACAATAATTATTTTGCAAACAACAAATATATGTACAAAACATCTTTTTCCAGTCCTCGAAACGTGAGCACCTCATCTCTCTCCTTGCCTCAGTTCTGAGACATCCCACAGCATTTTGCAGCAAAACCTGAAGAGCTGCAAACCTGAAATCTGCCAAGCAGCACAGTCTCTTCAGAGGTGAGAAAACTTAGGAAACAATGTACTGGAGCAGCTTCAGCTGAACCTCTTCCATTTTGTTCTTATTTTTCTGCAGATGTAGTTTTAAGCACCCATAAAACTCCCACTGCAGGAAAACCACCCTGACTTCGTGCATCTCCTCGATGAGGCTCCGCGGTGTGACTTCCCTCAGACTCTGGCAGAGCCAGCTGGGGTAACCTAACCCCACTTAAAAGCAGTCGTTTTGCTGGAAGGGTGCTGACATCCAGGCTGGCTGTTCTCCGGGCAGCGGGAAGGCATGTCAGCAAGCTGAGGAAGCGAAGCCAACACCACGCACAGGAGATTTGTCAAGACACTCCCAAAGGTTTGGCAAAGAACTCGCAGCTGTGATGGGAGTGACGTTCCTGTCAGCCCACGGGCGTGCAGGGCATGGCAGGCGTTTCACTACCTGGCTTGGGGCTGGCACGTCCCCAGCACAGGAGGGAGAAACTGGGCTGTTTTGAAGCTCCCTTGGAGGCTCTCATCAGGCTTGGTCCCAAGGGAAGTGCAGGGCATCCTTGCTGTGCCAGCTCCCTGGGGACCCTGGCGAGGCAGCAGCTGCAAATCTTGGTTTCGGTCCCCAGCACTGATGTGGCCCCCAGCACCCTTCACAGGGGCTCCCAGGGTGGGACACGGCGAGGGGGCACAGGGAGCAGAGGTGTCCAGCTGTGTCAGCCCCAGTCTCCTTCCCTCCTTTGGCGAGGGCAGTTCAGGGGATCACAAATAAACGTGGCTTTTCTTCTGTGGCAGCACATGTGCTTATCAGCTTTATCAGAAAGCTCTTAACCTTGCTACTGTGGGACTCGCAGATAAACTTTAGAAATAATAAAAACAAAACCAAAAAACAGGGCAAAGGGAAATGACATAGTCCACACATCTCCTTTTAACATCCAGCCTGATAGCTACAGGTTACTGGAGAATGGCCTGGGGGGAAGATGTGCCTAGGGACTGAGATCAGCAGAACAATCAGAGTAAGTAAAGGTGCTTTCTCCATGCAGCTCTGTGGAGAAAGCCCTCTGACACTGATGTGTATACATAAATAAAACTTTAGAAACCAGCACACAGCGCAGATGAGACCTGGCTCCGTAAATGAGCAAACCACTGCCTCACGTATGAAAGCACTGCAGGTTTTGTGCTTGATCCGTGTGTATTTAACCTTCCCCATGTAAACAGTCCTCTGAAGTTAATGGAGCTGTACTAATTTGCAATGGCTGGGGATTAAGCCAGCGGGCTTCAGCATTTCTGCCGGCTCAGATTGCAGCACACTGTGGTAACCAGGCTGGAGGACAGCTCAGAGATGTTTCTGCTCTGGCAAAAATCACCCACAGCCATCGCACCACGTCGCTGGTGGTGCAGCCGTGAGCCCCGCTGTGCCCGTGGGCAGGGGAATCCAGCTTCAGCCCCGCAGAAGAAGGTGCAGACATTTTGTCGGCCACTGCAACAGTGAGGCTCATTTCTTGCTTTCTCTCACTGGGGACGTGCCAACGTTTCCCAGAGACCGTTTCATTACTATTACGCTGCTCGTGAGCATCTTAATTTAAATCACATTATAGACGCACTGAGGCAAAATGATCTATCCACAACCTAAATAATAAACTGGAGTGAAAACATCCTTGGGCTGCGAGAAGCTAGAACAAGCACTAATTGAAATATATAAACTTACATAACATTATTTATAAAAAGGAGCCCAATTGTCCTTAGAGAGCTGGAGCATGGGAATGTTTGTTCTCCCTGCAAAGAAAAATTAATTATGTAAGTTTATAAATTCCAGTTGCTTTGCTTGCTCATCTCCTGATGTGCCCAAGGGCTACTTGAAAGGTATTTATGGTTCCCAGGAACTGCTTCTGGATGGTGTTTTTTAACTTTGTACTTGTGCACACTGTTGCCTCCCAGGATCTTGTAGTGGGTGTAGTGTGCACTGTGCTCCTCTGCTCTAAAAACATGCAGATTTGCCCTGACGTTCTGTAGTAGCAAATTTATTTTAGGGAATGCTGGGAGGAGGCCAGGGCTCACCAAGTCACCAGATGCTTTGTGGAGGGTGGTGGGGTGGCTGCCGTGTTTGAGGGTGCAGGCAGAGCCCTGAAGTAGCTATAGTCTGCAGGAGCCTGCCATCTCCTTTTGTCACAGCTTTATTTTCTTCTTTTGCTGCCAGGGAGATGCCATGAAGACCCTACAAAGACCCTAATGGATGGCCAGCTGCTCCATGGGGCAGCCAGCAACCTGGCTTGGGTCCAGACATCCTCCAGCCAGCACCTCGACCCAGCTTAGGTAAACATGAAAACATCCATCACCTTGCACATGGGCCAGAGGTTTAGCAGGTGAGTGTTTGTGGCATGAGAATTCACTGTCTTTGCTGGGACCCCCATAAGAAGTGCCAGAGGGGCAGCTTGGCAATGCCATGCTTGAGGGAAGCTCACTTCCCAGGTGCCACCATTGCCCAATGGCCATGGTTGGCACTTTCAGTCTAGGAAGGGAAGTCCCCTTGGCCCTGCCCTTGCATTTCTGGTCTGTCTTCTCATGGCTCCCACTGCTTATCGTCATGGAGAAGCTTGCTCACTGTGTGGTTCAACTTGCAAGACAGGAAGTGTGCCATTTATTTCTAAAATGCACTGTATCATATAATTTCCCAGTAATGCTGTATTTGGCCAGAGCTGCCAACTGGCTGGAAAGCATAGGAAATATGGCAGAGAAATTATATATCATCAAACTCCAATGAGGAATGTTTCCTCGGGGGCTCTGCTCAGACACACTGTGGCTTTGGGGTTCATGCTGTGATTGCTGCTTTTCCCCCATCCACGCTTGCTAAACTTTACTCCTCAAGGGTCCAAGATGCTCGCCAGCATCCAAAAATGCCATTTATCCAATTACTTGGGTTTACATATTCTCCAGTACTATCTCATTTTATCAAAGCTAGCAGCTGAGTGCTGGAGTTTCAGCATGGCTGGCTGCTAAGTGAATTGAAACGCAAGCTCCAAGTTACCTCCACTCAGAGGAGGTAAGAGACATGGAAATGTCTTTGGAGAAACACTCTGTAGCTCCCTGTTGGGCAATGTACTCTGGCTGTGCAGCAGCTCAGCACTGTGGTGGTCTCCCCATGGAGGCAGCCACCCCCTGCGTGCTTCAAAAAATCTAATAGGCACCCGCAAAATGCCCTGGGGGCAGATGCTCCATGCAGGCTCTCCTGACACCCTTTTGAACCTGTTTTCCTGCAACTTCTTGCATTTCAAGATCTGCTTCACTACCACTCAAAGCAAGGAGGAAGGGCAAGGCATTTGGGGGTGTCATCGTAGGGAGAACTTCCTCCAGGACTTGGTCTCTGCAGAGGACAAGGGCACAAGATGGCTGTCCTCCTGCTTGCAGATCACCTTCCAGTACCCACAAATCTCCAGACTTACCTCTTAACAGCAGGTTGTCCGTTGTGGCTCAGTTCCTCAGTTCTCATTTCTCAACTTGCTTCCTTCCCTGAGGCTGTCAGCACAAGGAGGAAGTTGCAGCCAGGATGGTTGAGGTGCAGGAGCTCCCTCACATCCACAACATCTTGTGGGGCAAAGCTCGCAGCTTGCAGTCTGGTCTCCGTGTCTGTTGGGCAGCACCCTAAGCCCTGCTTCCCTGAGATTTTGGAATTTAGGAGAAGGACTTCAACAGTCCTGGTTCCACAGCAGTGAGTTATCATCTATTTTTCCAGACACAAACCACATGAAAAGTAATGCAGAAAGTCATCAGCGGCTGCTGTGAAGGGCTCTGCGTTTCCCAGGCCAGCCTGTCTTAAAAAGGCACTCTCTGTACCCAGCACTGACTGAGCGCCTTTTTGTAAATATTTGGAATAAATGAATATTTGGAATAAATGAACTGTACAAGTTCCCCAGAAGGGGAAGGAAATATTTCCACGACCAATGTGGAGCGAGTTGAGTCATCAGGTAAAGTTTCTCAGAGAGTTACACATCCACAAATGTTCAGTCAATAGATACATCAGGAAGTCTATTCAGAAAGATGGTAAGTGATTTATTTTATCAATAGATGACAAAGGATATAACGAACTGGTGTACAGAAATGAAAATCTCTCCAACTATCAACCAGTTGATCAAGATAAAGCACAATGAAAGTTCATCGACTGCAGTGGCAACCCTCACGTGGAACAGAATAAAAACACAAATCTAAGTTCTGATATTTACGCTTGTAAAAAGGATCTGTGAGAAAGAAAAGTAAAGAAAAGGCAAAAATAAAAAAAAATGAGACAAAAATAACCCCAACAATGGGAAAGTATATTGAGGTCAATATGAGTGTGTCTCTGCATCTGCTGTTTTACATGGCCCAAAACTTTATGAAATACAGTGCTTGCTTGGCTTGGACTTGGAAAAATGTGCCATGCCTAAATCATTTTAAACTTCAGATACAGATATGCCTAGAAAAATACTCAATTCTGGGAATACGTGGACCAAGAAAAAAGAAAATTGCATCAAGAGGAATCTTTTTGCAACCAGAATGCAAGCCTTGCCAGTTGTGTAACGCGTGATTTAAGGGAACAGCACTGGCAGATATTTTAGGGAGCAACAGATCACAAGCAAGTGGCAACTTGGAGGAATTCCCAGAAAACAAGAAGTGATTGAATGAATAAACCGCAGGGCATTTTAGCAATGCAAAAGGTGACATCTGAGGGAGAACAAGCTGAAGGTTGTGACGAAGCGTGGTTGCCATTCATGAGTTTTCAGCTGCAGTAAGAAGCAGCAGAGGTTGGGAAGAGATGCACCTCTGGAGGTGCACATCTGGAGTTGTCACATATGTGGTGTCCTCTCAGAACCCATCCCAGCCTTGCTTGCCTTGATTATTTCCCCTATGATTTTTGGGATCTATCAGCTACCTGTGTCAGTAGGAAAGTGCCGGCAGGAATGGGACTGACTGCTCTGGGCTGTGGTAATGCTGATTTCATGGCCAAAAGAGGCAGCAAGGTGGGAGGTTTCCTGCATAAATTCATCCAGGGCTTGGTCTAGTTTGAGACCTGTACCCCAGACCACTGAGCGTGTTGTGGAGGGGTAGGGATGGAGTCACAGGGCAGGAAACAGGAGCAGTGGCCTGGGGCACAGTGCCACCTGACCACTCCCCCACAGGGAGAAAGAAGAGGAAGAGGAGGTAGAACTGGTGTCACACCACTGGCATGGCTCAGCTGCACGCTCAGCTGGTGCCACAGCAGACGGCAGTGGTCTCCAAAACAGGATGAGGCCCCTGTGGCCAACAGGGCTCTGCTGGGGTATCTGCTCAGCCAGGCTGGCAGCCACGCGTGGCTCCGCCTGTGGTGGGAGCTGCCTGGCCTTGCATTTAGGGTGATGCTGCTTTACATCTGGACTGTGGGAAGGAATGTGCAATCTCTCCCAATGCGTGTATGTAGCAGCTCAAAGACATTTGGTAGGATCTCCAATAGCAACTCATGCCCCTGAATCCCAACAAAGAGCCAAGGGTACCTGGGCCTTTTGCTCAGGGAGGCAGAGAGCAGAGCAGCTGCGAGGCCTCTTCTCCGCCACAGAGCTGAAAGCAGGCACAGTCCTGCTCAAGGGGGAAATCTGTGCTCCTTTCACAGTCTGGGGAAGCACAGCATCCTCTTTGCCTGCCCATGTCAAACCTTGTGAAGCAGAAACGATTTTGCTGTCCAGTGACTCCTGTGTCCTTACCAAGGGCTGAGCAGTGTGGTCCCAAAAATACTAAGCACTTTTTTCTGGTTTTGCATGGTAGTTTACAAAGATCCACCAAGAAGAAAATTAGGAGGATTCGATAGGGAGGGGAAGGAGGGCTGGGAAGAGAGAGAAGCAGGCACTCGTACCAACATCCTCCTTTTTAACGTCTCACCTCTACTAGGAAAGTATCCAATTATTTCTTACATGACCCCACATTTTTTGCCTCAGCCTCCTTGCCTGGTTAGCCATTTCACATACTTACTATTCTTTGCATGAAATAATACTTCCTGACATCTGTTCCCAGTTTGTTTCTCTTTAATTTCCATTTATAGCACATTTTCCTATCCTCTGACCATGTTAAAACAAAACAATAAGTATGTTTGACATGGTGAAAGTTACTTAAGATCACGATCCTTCCCTGACCTTGACTTTTTTTTTGCGTGCACTAAAATGCAGAAAAGCATTTTAATGAACTTTGTTGAAGAGGCAAGTGGAAAGCCGAAAGAATCAGCAACCACTCTGCACTTCACACCCCTGATTACCCAGGGACGAGTGTGAGGACCGGACTCAGTGGTCCCAGTCCTGTTCCACGCTGGCAGGTCCTGTTCCACACTGCAGCCAAATGGGGAAAGCAAGGAGCTGGAGCTGCTACCAGGCAGGGGAGGACCAGGTGGCCAGAAGAGTCAAGGCAGCAGTGGGACAAGCATGGGAAAGCAAATGTTAATTCCCAATGCAGCAATGCAAATTGGCTTGGGTGATGCTTTACCTCATGACCAGGCAGATGGGAAAAGGTGCCCTTTCCTTGCTCTGAAGAGAGAATCTGCTTCCAAGTGCAACCTGGCAACTCCACAAGCAAAAAATTTACAAGGAGAGGCAGTGAGGAGTACTTTAGTTATGGCACAAGAACGTTTTATGTTGCCATCTCTATCTTAGTACAAGCAGCCTATATAATTTTAGCTCAGGAGGAGGTTGCTTATGAAGTTAAGATAAAATGGAAAGAATCAGGGTAGCCTGCAACCAAATGTGTAAGCATGTTAGTAACAAAACCAGCATGCCAGGGTCATGCTCCAGCTGAGCCATCACTATTTGATGGACTACCGGGCAGTTCTCCAGTAGGAAACATCACGCTCCGTGCAGCTCCTCTCCGTCATCCTGCACTGCTAAGCCAGTGATTATGGTTATTGATCCTGTTGTGGCATAGTGGAGAAGATTGCACCCCTGAACAGAAACATTTGAAACAAAACATTTCAGCTCAGTCCTCCCTGGCTGGAAGGGCAGCAGCTGCTCTGCAGTGTTGCGTTATGGCCAGAGAGAGAAGCAGGTTCCTGCAACAGCCAAGAAAGCCACAGCAACCTGCACAGTCCAGATCATGGTGCCCAGTACACACCTTATCTGCCTCTGGAAGCTGTCTTCACACAACTATTTTACCAACAGAGCTTTGGTCTGCAAGGTTGCCATGGGTATTTTCCTTCTGAGAATTCCTAGCTGAACACGCACACACTAGAAACCCTGGGTTTAAGCTGGGGGTTTTTAAGGTGAAGACAAACATCATGACAAAGAGCAGCCAAGTTAAATTGTGCACCAACAGAGAGCTGGCCTCTCAAACACACCACGCAGCCCAATGGCAGGGCTGTGCCACGTAAGGCTCAGGAGATGGAAGGCTGACAAGGGCAGCTGGCATTCAGGGAAGCAGGCCAGAAGTGGCTTTGGAGGCTTGCCAGCAGGCCACCAGATCAGGCTTTTGGGAAACCAGTGTCACCTTGTGCTGCCCAAGAGATGCTTCCAAGATTGTCCCCTGGCCTTCTGTGGCATGGGGCAAGTTTGCATCAACGAGCTGGCAGGGGTGGTCACACACTTGGAAACCATTTATCTAATCCTCAGCAGCACAGAAGCTTGTGATTACAAAAATGTGTGTTTGTGTCTCTTCTCCCTGAACTCTCTGCGCTCCATCTCCTGGGCTCTGAGCTCTAGGCAGGCAGAGTTTGCACGGGTAGATTTCTCCTACACAGCCCATGGTTTGGAAGGATAAACACAAATACCCCCAGTCTGTGCGTTCCTTCTGCTCATTTCTCCCCTGCCACAAATTTACCTTTGCTGTTCACCCAGCCCAGTAGTTACATACAGCATCTGGAAGACGTGAAAACTGATGGGAGGAAAGAAAAAGACAAAAGCTACCCTGAACTCGAAGGCCTGATTATGCAAAGCTTTGTGCAAGCCGTGCCACTGCTGCCTTGGAGAACAGACCTGGAGGAGGGGCTGGAGAGAGCTTTGCAGCGTAACTTTGCCCATGCTTGGTTTTGAACATGTTGTATAGTTACAGCCAAGACTTAGCAATCATTACCTATTTTATACGCTGGAACAGGCGTTGTGAATAAGCACCGAGGGCATTCGTTTTCTGAGTTGCCATCTCTTTATTTGCTATAAGACTCAAGTGGTCTGAGTCAACGCCGTCATGCTCTCCTCTATTTCCGAGAGTTTCTTCAGCATCTGGCTCACCTTGGCCTCATCGAACTCCAGGCAGAGAAACTCAGATTCCTACAAAACAAAATTGGAGGAGTTGAGAACGATGATCATTTTTCAGGCATACGAAGGAGGAGGAATAATGCATTCTGGTTTCCTGGTGATTTGTGTCCTGTAGCTCCTTTTCTCTTGGTGCCACTGAGGTTATTTAACCGCAGCACACCCAGAGGTTCACTGCCTACGTACTGAGCTGCATGTGCTGGCCGGCCAGCCCACTGCTACGGAAGAGGACACACAGAGGCTGAGCTTCACTCTAGCATCAATTCACCTGCCCAAAATACTGCAACCTCACCCTTTACATTCATGGAATAAATAGTTTATGCATGAGGATAAAGTCATCAAACATATTCAAATTAAAACCATCAATTCTTACTAAGTGAATTCCTTACTAACTGAATTTTACAAGCGTTTTTTCCCCAGGCACCAGGAGTAGTTTTACATTTTACCTTCTCTCACTCTCACAAGGATTCTTTGGGTCGTTGTGTTTTTTGTAAGAACCAGAAAGCAACAGGCCAACCAAAATGCTGTCAGAGGAACCAAGGGGATTGTTCGGTGTACAACAGTCACAAAAGGCCCCCTCAGAAGAATGCTAACAGGAAAGAAACGAGGTGACAGAAGTCACTGATCAAGAGGTCGAGCATGTGGAATTGCATGAAAAGGCCGTGCCAGGGCTTCTGCCCTGACATCAGTCACATGAGGAACTACCACAGCTCAAAGCAGAAATCAGAACATTGGTTTAAACCTTGAAACTGAAGACATAAAACTACACACTTACATCCAAGTTCCACACGCTTTAAGAAAGCAAACCTGGCAAAATGAAAGCACTGGGCACTGCAAACTTCTTCTGTCTTCAAATACAACTGTATCTCCTCCAACGCTGCTGCTCAGGCACTGGTAAGTCACTTCATTCACACTGGGTGAGTCTGCCTTTGTGAAATGTTTGTTACCTTATCTGCTAACTGCCAAGGAATCCAACAGACCAAAGAGCAGAGATCAGACTATGTATTTAGCGTGCGGTAATTCTGATTAGTAAAGGTTTCATGGAATTAAGGAGAATTTTATTGCCACTTCGTTCAGTGAAAATTCAGTCAGTCACATAACTGAATGCACGTCAGGTACAATGCACAAATGACTGCTAGGAGAGACCTTGGCCTTAGCGAGCAGTTATGCACATACAGAGTATTCAGTTGGAAACTACCACTGCAGGTTGCTCTTCTTAGTTATTAATACCAAGTATTAATTAATTCTCTGTACAGCCCGCCAACATCACAAAACAGTATCGTCAAACATTTGGGATCAGTAACAACACAGATAGGAAGGAACACATCTAGGACTTGGATGCAAGGGCTCTCATCACACTCTCTTTCTTGTCCCTGACAATGGCTATGGACATGTCCTACGGAAAATCACTTGGTGCTACAGCCCACGTAGGAAATACACAGAACACCTCTGCAAAGCATAATTACAGCTGGTCAGCGTGCAGAAAAAAAAATGTCTGGAGTGGAAATTGACAGCTTAAGTCCATTTGGCAGTGGGCTTTCTTGTAGATTCCTGTCTGATTAAGAGTTATTAAAAATACAGGTCATTACTGCCCGAAGAAGATGTGTCTGCAAGCTTGGAGATTGCGTAAGCCACAAGAAACCCTGAAATATCTCCTCCTTATATGTTCCTTGATTAGGAAGCACTGGAAAAGTGAAATCTCAAGCAATCAGTCAGTTAACAACCCGAGGCTTTTGGAGGCATCGCACTGAAACCACATTGCATTCCCTCGCTGGAGTGCATCATTCTGACTGAAAGGAGCAGAACAGGGCCAGGTCAGCCCAGCCTCACAGGTTTTGGTGCAAAGGCGGCAAATCGAGACTCAGAGCTGATGCCTCTGTGTCTCCCCCAGCTATATCCCCCCCAGCCTTAGCATCCTTATTTTCCCAAATCAGGAAAAAAATTTTGAGCTTGCTTTCACAGAAGAGCTACTGCAGAAGGAGCAGCTTTTCTCACCAGCTTAAAATAATCTGAGCATCTGTAACACGTCACGAGTCTTGTTTCATAGACAACATCTGACAGCAGCTCCTCTCTCCACAACCTGACCTCAGCTTTCCTGACACACAGGCTGTAGCCATGGGCCAATTTCTGTCCTGCCCTTTCAGGCAGGACCACGCTTCGCAGCCCTGGGTTACAGTCCTCAGCAGATGGATCAACAACAGGCCCATGCTGAGGGCTCGGGCTTGCTGGCCACAACCGTGCACCTCCAGCCACGTGAGCCGCGACTCGTGAGCAGATTTCCCCAGGGTAAGGTTTGCCTATGTGGCCCTTAAGATCCCCATCAGCTGATTTTACAGCTTAATCACATGGTGTGAGCGGACCTAAGCTCCCAGTTCTCGTGGAGGTGTTTCTGCATGAGCCTAAGGCAGAAGTCAGCTTTTTCTCCTCTTCAGGTTTAGTCAGTTAAAAGGGAAGTAAATTGAGCAAAAGGACACTGTTGTATCACACTAAGACTGTGCATGGCACTTCGTGCAAGTGGAAGGGTACTTGTAAAGCACATTTTTGTCTATGAAGCAGCTGAAACTTTGCTCTGTGCATGGATGAGAGTTGAGTAATTACCACATTCTCACATGGACCGACCTGAAACGGGAAGGAGGGGACAGTGAGTCAGGCTGCTCAGAGCTAGGTTTTAGTATCGTTTCACACTCAATTAGTTTACACAGTCCACAAAGTCCTAAAGATAGAGAAAAAAGAAAGAAAGAAGATGGAGCTCTGAAACTCCAAACTCTGCATCACCCCCCTAAGCTGTCCTCCAGGAGCAGGACAGATTTGGTATCTCTGCTGTTCCTCAGGAAGAAACAAGGCCTCCCTTTTGATATTTCTGAGTGTTATAAAAATGTTCCATATAAAAATCCCATTTGGAAGCCTTGCAGTTGAGCAAAACCAAAATGGAAGGAGTTGTTCATTGAAAGCAAACCCAGGAGCTAGCAAACAGGAACATCACCCGACTACCAAGCACTGAGCTGGCTGCTTATGTAAAGCCACAAAACATGTGATGATGGCACCGTGGGCCCCTTCACTGGACAGGAACTTGCTGCGGTCAATACTTTACAGCTGAAACATAAAGCAGTGGTGCCCTGAAGCTCTGAAGCACGGCAGGCTTGTCTGCAAGACAGAAACCTGGTCCTGGCTGAGCCCTTCGTGGAGGTGGAAGAGGTCTTCAGGCAGAAGGAGCGTGTACGTGCATCAGCGGGGCTGTCAGAGCACTGCTGTGGGACGGGAACAGCACGGGTATCCCCACTCATGCTGGAAGACCAAGCTCGATGCACACAGAGAACCTCAGTGCTCTGCCACCATCAAACTGAGCCTCTCAGAAGGGTGTCAGGGGGACATTCACTTCCTGCAGCCCTCTTGGTTCCCTCCCTGTATGCTTTCCCACCCCTCCTCCCATTTCCCTCCTGAGCTTGGGCTATAAAAAGGAGCTGCAAAACAAACATCCATGAAACACACACTCCCCCAGCCATGAATCAGGTCTACCAGGTTTGCTTGTTTTCTTCAGTAACAACAAAGAGTAGCAAAAATATTTATACAAGAGAATATCTTTGTAAACATCAGCATTCTTGCTATCTGCTAGAAAAATACTGAAAAGCACAACTTTATCTCAGTAACTACACTTTAAAAACCCCTTATTTTTAGAAAACCAATTCTCACACATTGAAAACTTAAAAAAAATACAGCTGTTCTCTATTGCACCATTTGGACCAGCTCCTTAAAACGGTTCCCATTAACTTCAACACTCCTTGTGTTGTAAGTCCTGAGAGTGGATTTCCCTTGGCTGCCAAGATGTCTTGACTCCTGCTTGTTCCATGGGCCACGGGAACTGCTTTGGGAATCTCTCGATACAGAAAGCTGTAACTGCTGTACAGAAGCTGCTGCTTACCGGAGCAGTGGGACATGGGTGTCTTAGGCCTTTGGGTACCATCACTTGCTCCACAGAGGGGGGGTTCAGTACAATTTCCAAATGTGTAGTGTCACCAGAATCCAAACCTGCCTGCAGACACTTCTAACATCTAGGTACCTTTCTGTTGTGAAGAACCCACATTCATTTTTGGCCTTCCTAATTTATTTGTCTACAAAGACATTAAGTGGTTTTAGAAAATTTTGCATTCACAGTAATACATTCCCTTGCTAGGGAGGGAATGTTATCTTTATTAACAGTTTTTGATACTGTGGTAAGCAAAGTGCCTTATTTATGGAGGTTTTTTTTCTTAATTAAAAGAATTGTGGAAACCAGATTTCCAATAAAGTTTATTATTCAAAGTGATAGAGTTCAGAAGTTTGCCTTTTTTTGCCATAGAGCTTGCCTTTTTTTGGGAACTGAAACCCGACCATTGACCAATAGGTGATGCAAATCAAAAGTAATTTATTTCTCCACTTAATCGGACATACGAAAGACTGAATCAAAGAAATTTCTGACATAACATTTCCTATAGAAATTAACCTTGCTGCTTTTTAAAGACCCCTTAGTTCCCCAGGTCTAAGCAATAAATAACAAATTCTTTACTTCTAGATGGCACTTCTCCTTCTGGATCACTGAATATTCTGGAGCCAAGCACATCTCCTACCTCCTCTGTTAACCACACATACATTACAGAATAAGAGCATTCCTGGTAAATAAAGACATGAAATCATGATGGTCAAACTTCTAACAACTCACGTTAGCTCTGCAGGTGGCTGGGAAGGGAACATGTGCCCTGCCCCTCCCTACCCTCCTGCAGGGACAGGGCTGCAGGGCAGGTGCCCGGCATTGTGCTGGGGTGGCCGTGCTCTCGGCAGCAGGAAGAGATGCTGTGATACAGAGGGTGACAGCTCGCCTTCAGAGGTTGTTGCACATCGCTGCCTAACACAGGAAATGCGAGGTTGTGTAAAGCCACACACCTGATAAGGCAGCCCACCACTTTCCTCCAAGCAGAATTACCTTGACACACACATCTAACAAATACCTTGCCTTGTCTTCTCCAAAGGAATCGCAGGCTTCGCTTCCAACACAGCAGCATGTTTGGGGCTCCATCAGTGATATCTTACCATCAGATGAACATTGTGCAATTTACCAAAAAGCCAGCTGGGGGTCCCTGCAGCAAGCGGGGTGAAAGATGTTCTGGCACTGCCCTTATTCCTTAATCATTAAGAAATTCAAATTGTAGTTGAAAAGAAAAAGACTAGAAACGGCCAGTGAGGAAACCTAAAGAACAAGCAGAGGGGTGGCACTGACCTGACAGCAATAATAGCACCCAGACTCCACAGGTAAGGAAATTACAAAGCACTGCAAGTCTCCGAGACGTGTTCTAGGCATCACGCAGTGTGTGCCCCAGCTGCAGCAGCTCCTAACCCTGCCAGGCCGTTTTAGTGGCACTCACTGCATTGGAATTATTTCTCTGACGGGCAGAGATGGTGAGATACTAATCTCAAGGTTTAGAAGGACCCATTTAAAGACTTGCATGATGAAGAAATGCAAATCTCAGGGGAAAAAAAGAAACACAGCACAAAAACAAAATCAAAACAATTCCAAACAACCCTGCCATTCCAGAAAAGATAGAAGAAGTAAAACCCCAGTCCTACCTGGAATCAGAATTGGAAATGAGACATTTTAAAAAATAGTGCAAGGCAGCATTTTTGTTGGAAAAGACACCTTCTGAAGTCATTGTTGCAGTGATGCCTGGTAGCTCTAGTATGGAAGCTTCCCTTCACCGTAGACTAACTCTCATGTAACATTAATGTGAGAATTTGATGTTGTACTGTCAGATGGCAACAAACAATCCCTAATAAACAAACCCCAATAAACTCATCTTAGCATCGTCCTTGCTATTGTTACTTGCTTCCAAACTCTTCTGCCAAGGGCCCTTCCTTGGCACCCGGTGCACTCCATGTAAACGTGACTTGTTGTGGCATTGCTGAGTGGCCATGAAGGTCTCGGTGCTTACCAGGCATTGGGTTTTGTTCTGTTTCAGGTGCTATGCTGTCCCACCATCCCTCTTTCACGCAAATGTCTGTGGTAGCTGCTACCTGAGTGCCCCAGCAGAAGTGGGGGAAGAGGGAGACAGAAATGACCTGCATAATTCAGGCTAAAAAAATGTAAAAGATAATGCAAGAGTTACCATGACAATGTTCTAGAAAGTACTGAGATGACCCAAAAAGAGGAGAAATATTGGATTTGAGCTTATTTTTCCTTCTGTAAGAATCAAAGTGATAGCACATTGAACTGGGTGATTCATGCTGAGAGGAACTATTGCTTGTCAGATGTTTATGAGAGCGATTGACTCTCACCGCTTAGATTCTCAGATTAGGAAAACCTGCTAAGTGGGGGGGGGGGGGGAAAAAAAAAACAAAAAACAAAAAAATCTGGGCTGCCACAAACCAAGCTCCCATGCTAAAGTGATAAAGTACGAGAAATTGCATCAAAGATGCTATCACTTTGCATCAGCCATGATCCCACTGCAAACTTTGGCAGTTATTTTTAGATCATTAACGCTCTGCAGGGTACAGCAAAATGGAGGTAATTCCAGAGAAATTGGAACGGATGGCAATCCATTGATTTCATATAACCACATTTCTGACAATACTAAATTCATTATTTTTCATCAAATTTGAATTTACTTTTGCAACAAGCCTATAGTCATGGCCTTCAATAACACAACGGGAGAGTGTAATGCTTTTCCATAATACCGTATGAAGTAAAGCAGCAATATTTGTTACTGAAAGGACCTTCTACAGCCGCTGCGTTATTTTGGTATTACATGAACCAAGAACCAATTCCGCTAATGATTATTACATCAACACAGAAAAAAAAAGTTTACCATCCCACAGATTTAATTCTTTTAATGTAACATCAAGCCTGTAATACCACAGATTAAACAGAAAGGATTGCAGCAACTGGAATAATCCCAGGAGTTAAGACTAGTTCTCTGATACTGCACAGCAGATGTAATGTCACTGCTGTGATGTTCTCGACCTACTGAAATATTCCAGTCCGTGCTTTAAACCCTAAACTAAAGATGATGATTTATGGACGCAGAGACACGCATACTTCACCCTTCTGGCACTTACACCTCTTGCAAGCACAGATTTTGTATCAGAAAGTGTTAGGAAAAATAAGAATTATTAGTGTAACTAATTAGAAGGAAGCATACCCTGAAGTTCTTACATATTTCACATCATAAAGAATTATTAAAAGACAGCTTAATACTTCTGTGTAAGGTGTATATACCTCATATCTGTCTATGCTGTTTTCAGACTGGTGGTACTACCCTGTATTTTATCTGTAAGCCTTCCAACTTCTCTCTCTTTTTTTTAATCACTTTGAATTGTGGCTGCTTCCTTTCCTGAACCTCACGTAATCTGTGCATCCCAATCCCAGAGCAGCATCCTGCTGTGTGCTCTCCCTCCGTGAACTCTTCCAAGGGCTACTTAGGCACATTTCCACCCCAAAACGTGATACCGCCGTGCGTCAATACAGTCTGACACAGACAAACCGTGTCTCACACAGTTAATCACCCTGCATTTGTGATCTGTGATCTCACATTTCATCTCAGTTCTGAGGGAGCCCTCAGTCACAAGCGCAGCGTTCCAGATGTTGCTAGGACACTGCTCATTCATTACTGACTCAAAGGAGCTGAGGCCCTCCATTGTTTGGGAGAAAACACCACAAACTTCTAGGAGCACAACACAACCATCTTGATGTGCTCAAGTAATCTGAATGCTGAGCCAGTTGATACAGCAGCTTGCTGGTGGGGAAAAGGAGAGGCTATAGAAGTTACTGTTCTGCTGGGGCTAATATAACTTGTACAAAACTAAACCTGTTTATGTTGTCAAAATGCAAACTTAATTGCCATTTATAGATGACTT
Organism: Penelope pileata; assembly: GCA_013396635.1. Taxonomy (NCBI): domain Eukaryota; kingdom Metazoa; phylum Chordata; class Aves; order Galliformes; family Cracidae; genus Penelope; species Penelope pileata. Next base: position 4,526,637 of record WBMW01000972.1, read on the forward strand.
CCTGCAAGGCTGTACCTGTGACTTTTTATCTGGGCATATCTGACTGATGGTTACTTGCTAAGCTTGCTTACCTGGTTCCTCCGTGAGCCTTTTACAGCCTTGTTCAAATAGTTGAGAAAATGACCATAGAAAATGCCTTTCTAAACCTGCTGAGGCCATTGGTCATCACGGGAGCTAAAAAGGATGGAAAACCCCTTTGGCTGTCCCTCGCTGATGAGTGTCATATGTCTAAATGGATGGAACGTGCGTAGTGCCGTGGCCTCCTGTCACAGTTTGAGTCTGTCTGCATAACTAATCATAAAATGGTGAATTTCATAGGGGATCCCCAGTAATTTCTCCAACGCTAGCCAACCAACTGCATAAATGCAGAGTGATTAAAATGCACGGATAATAACTGCTTGAACACAGCCTGGTGTGTTCTCCCACATCACACCTGCTGATGTCGAGAAGCAATGCTGAGGCTGCAAAGTCAAATGTCCCCATGCCAGGAAAGCTGCAGCCCCGTTCCTCCTTCCCTGCACGCCCCAAGCATCAGCTCCATTCCATGTGGACAACTCAGCAGCGGCCTCCGTGTGCTGCTGTCAGAGAGTTTCACGTTGCACTCATCAAAGAGAAATAGCAATATCATTTCCTGATGTAAGACAGTGACTTCACAAAGTTCTGCTGGTAAACGCAGCACCACCCAGGCTAAGGATGGCAAGGCCACTTGTACCGCACAGAGGAGCAGGATCAGACAAAACTGCCAGGAAAGCCCTTCAGCTGAGTCACACAGTTCAGAACAAACCCCTTGGTCAATGGTTTATGTCTAAACGATTGCATGTGCAATCAATCCTTTATGTCACTTAGCTAAGATTACAAAAGATACCATTAGTCACTCACCAAATATCTGTCAGTTTCCTTTCAGCACCTGGTAAACTGGCAAAGATTCAGAACCCACAGTCCATCAGTTCTACCCACAGTTTGGGATATCCACTCCCTGATCTTTCAGAAAACAACAAGGTTTCTAACAGTGCTCCACACCTTTTCAGCATGACTCCAACAAGCTGTGAAAGCTTGTAAGTGTGCAGCATGCATGTATGCAAGTGTGCAGTCTGTGGATTTGCCAGAAAATGGGGAGCATCTCCTTGAGAAGCGACTGTGAGAGGCTCAGCCGGAGCCAGCTCCACCAAGCCCCACAGAAGGGCTCTCAGAGGCAGCAGGAGGCTGTCTTCTACCTGCATCCTGCGCGTGGGGAACCCATTCATCAGCCCAAATCTTGGCACCTTGATAACCCACCCGCAAGGGAAAGCTGAATTCAGGGGCACTCTGGCACGTGCTCAATTCAGGCCAAGTTCTCTAGGAATTGGGCTGCTGGATAAAATGTTTTTGCCAAGAATGCACAAACAAGACTTTCGGAGTCTCCTGATGCGTTTATGACAATTTTTTCAAACGAGTACTGAGAGGCACCTTCCTGACCTTGCTGTAAGCCTTGATGTTACTATTTTCCTTCCCTTCAAAAGCACAGTGGCAAAAGTACCTCCTATATGGAAAGATATTTAAGAAGAAACCCTCAGAACATTGTTTGCCCTGAGTATTGATCCTGGAAACACAATGATCTGAGGAAGGATTCCACCAGACTCCAGCCTGGCATGGGACACACTGACCTTGTAAGCTGGTCAGAGCTGAAGGCCACTAAATACAGCGTTGGGTAACTCTAGGTAAAGGCACTGCCATCACTGCTGCCTTCTTAAGATAGGAATAGAGTCGTGGTGAGAGAACAAAAAGCATTCTGCTCTAAGTCCTGGTGCAGAAGTGAGAAGTGAGACAGTTCTGTATCTAAACCACACTACAAACACTATTTTGACATAAAGCACATCACCACTGTTCTCTAGCTTTGCCAAATCCCAGCATCTCTGAAAGCAGAGCTGAACTTTAGGTTCTTTCAAACCCTACAACAATAAGCGTGGGATGGTAAATCTTCAGCAGGGCGTTTTTCTCCTGCAGCTTGACTGGCTTGAGATAAATAGGTGCAACAGCACCCAAAGTAAATCACCGCACCTTCCAGGTCTGCTGACACTTCCTTGGTAACGTTGGTATACAGCCCTGGGAGGGTCTCCAGCCCAGGTATTATGCAGAAGAAAAGGTAAACAAAGAGTCAAAATCACCAGCTAAGAATCACATTTGCCTTCTAACTCTTTTTTGCACAAATTTAATTCCCATTAGGCAAGCTTAAAAAACTTCTGGAGAGATGAGCTGCAGAGCATTTAGGTAGAATTTATTTAGGGGGTTGTGGTCAGTTTTTGGAAGTCCCCGGTGTAACCTTCACTTGGGAGATGGTACGTAAAAGCTTTACGGGGAATCATGTTAATTCTGTAACAAACATGGTTGCCAGTCCCCAGTCATCTGAAAAGTGTGAATTGGACTAAAAACTCCTGTAGTTTCATATCATTTTTCCTCCTTTTGAAAAGAGCTTTCGGGGATCCTGTGCAATTCCAGTGTCTGTCAGAAGATGAAATCTTACAGAAAACAGAGAGTGAATTTTATGTTTAACATTCCTATTCATCTTTCTCCATCTCAATGCCCGAGAGCATGCTAACAGGTACCTGGCAAGGCTTAAGAGGTTTTGAAAGGAAAACCAATATAGCAACATCCGTAAGTTTCACCAAATTGTATAGAGAAGCGTTAGAGACAGCACTAAAAATAAAGCCTTATTAAATTCCCTTTGTATCGCTGTGACATTTGAATCAATACACGTATTTAAAAACTACAGAAATACACTCTATTTCTGGCAGAGTATCAGCTTCTCGTCTTACTTGCCAGTCCCATTTCCCTGCAGCTCATCCCAGCTCCCCCGCTGCTGGTAGCCCTCCCGCTGCCGGTGCTCCCAAGGGGACCAAGGAAGGCAGAGCTCTGTGCCGTGTGCTGGAGCTTCGCCACGTCAGCTCTCCTCTCACAACGTGGCTCTCAGTGGCACCACTGCAAGGTTATGTGCTTTCCTTGGAAAGTGAGCTGTAGGGGACCCTCAGGCGTAAATGTCCTCCCTCCCTTCAGATCACCGCCCTTCTGCTCTGATCTGTATTCTTCGTTTGCTATCTGTACTTGTTTTCTTACACCACATTTTTGGGTTTTAAGCCTGCTCACAAAACTGAAGTATCTATCTACAGCTTTGTGCATGTTTAAGCTCCAAGGACATCTCTAAGTTTTAGTCTTGTCTCACTTAATTGCAGCTAAAGAGTATGGCATTAGTCTCAGAAAAAGAGAGCCCGACCCGAAGGAGCTCCCACTTTGACCTTAGCTTCTCCAGCTCTCAGAGCTGGGATTGATACTCACTGCATTTTAACTTCCCTATTATCCAATGTGGGAGTCATTCAGCATCACAACAGATTTACCTCTTCAGAATCAGATTTCAGCTACTTTGTAATATGATTTACCATTCTCTTAAGGGTATCATAAAGTATCATATTGTAACATCCACGTCTCCGTGCCATGGGGACATGCTGTTTGTTGCAGGGCATTGCCAAGACTGGAATTTCCAAACTGTGCATTTTGCTAACTCTTAATGACACCAGGAAATTTCTGCAGTTTTAAGTTCACTGTTTATTTATTGTTAGGTTAGTGTCAGCCCTGTTCCTCAGTTACTGCAATAGTCACTAGGAGGAAAACAGGACTGGGCTGTGGGGATAAGAGTTACTTTCGTGCCAGCCACATGCACACAATTTAAGCCATCTGCATTTAAAAATAATCACATAATCACAGAATGCAATCAAAAACTGAGTAAAGCTGACCTTTAAGAGGCCGAGTGACTTTGGATCCTGGCACATTCTGGCTGAGAGCACAACCAGCCTGTGTAGTTAACAGGTTGGTAGCATCCCCCAAACCAGCTCTCTCCTGCTCCCTCACAGCTCTTTAACGTTTTCATTTATCTGTATTATATAACGGTCTCAACTGCCCATTAATGTCCTAGAAGTATGTCATGAGTGTAAAAGCTGAGTGGAATTTAACACCCTCAGACAGCTCCAGTGGCCGCACTTTCCAGGACAGCTGGCGATGCTGGCTCCTGTTGGTGCCAATGGCCATGAGCTGGGCTCTGGGACTCCCGTCTGCCTTCAGCAGACCACTGCTGGCCCAGTGGGAGAACAGACTGAAGAGTAAAACAACTCTGAATCAGCATTTTGGAATTAGATGTGTGTTAAAAACCTTCTTTTCTGCTCCTTTCTGAGCCGTGCATGGTTGCACCATGGCATAAGAGGAGCCGGGCTCAACTGCAAGAGAAGAGCAGCTGGGGGAAGTGCAGAGCACGGTGCTGAAACACTTAAAAATGCAGAGCTGAAACAAAAAGCACACAAGTGTTCATTTTGGCTGTTGCACATTTCACAAATGGTTAATTAAGGCCATGCAAACCCTATGTTCCCTGAACAGCAAAGGGGCAGTGCCCTCCAGAAGTCCCATCTCAGCTGTGTTTCTGTGCCTGCGCTATCAGGACGGCCCGATCCGGCTAACACAAATACATCCATGTCCACAGAATGGTGTTCTTCATGAAGAAAGTTGTTTTTTCAAGGGCCTGATTACTCGTATCCATTCTGGCTGTGCTTACAGCAACCCAGTGACGCCAGGCACTTCCTCTGGGCTCCTCTACCACCTGGAGGGGAAAAGCAGGAGGGTGGCTCGGCAGAGCCGCGCACGCGGCAGCAGCAGCATCAGGGCCTGACAAAACACCCGGCCGTGAGTCACACAGGCCCAGAACTACACACAAATGTGCCACTAAATGGAGAGTGAGCAGTTACTCTAATTAGGACAGAAAGGCTCATCTGAAAACACAAAAAGAGCGTGCCACAGGCTGGAAAACAGCCCTGCAGGTCAGCACGTGTTCAGCTGGGTTTTCTGTGATCCTTCTTAAAATACGTATCACGATAATACACTTAGGCCAAAGAGGCTTTTTTTTTCTTTTTTTTTAGTGCTATTAGGACATTTATCTATACTCTTTCCAACGATCTGAAAATAGATTTTATGGGGACAAGAGGGACTACTCAGAGTCCTGTTGCCACTGCAAACACAAATTCTCGGTGGGACCAAAATAACCGCACTTGTTTCCTTTTAATAATTTGAATGCATGAACTTACAAGGGGAAAAAAAAAATAAAAAGCCAATGTGGAAAAAGAGTGGCTTTACTTCATTTTTTATAACCACTCTGTTTTTTCGTGATTACTTTTAGAACGCAAACTGCTCTCTGCTCACCGGGAGAAGCCTCCCATGGGGAGCCCATGCACTGAGCTCCCCCAACACCGCCGTGCCCCGAAGCACTGGGACAGACAGACACCCGCTGGGATTTATCACCGCAGCAGCAGCTCACGGTGCAGCAACGAGAGCTGAGCACGGTGCAAAGCCCACTGAAGGTGGTGGGAATCCCTGCGCTGCCTGCAGTGACCTTTGGATCGAACGCACTGAAACAGCGGCACTGCATGCAGGCAAGGTGATACGGAAAGAACAGAGCTGAGATAATGCAGAAGCTACAGACTTGCACTTTGCTTTGCTTTTTTCTTTTAAACACAGAGTATGTGCTTGCTAATATTTGTTGCATGATGCGTGACTCCTCTTTTCTTTCCCTGTGCGAGAGGAAAAGCAAAGGCTCACACTGAAAGCTGAAGCTGCAGCTCCCGCAGCGTGGGAGGACACTTGTGCCTGCGCAGAATCCCACTGAAGTCGGGCGGCCCGAGGGACTGCCCACACAGCTCCCTTTGCCTCAGCGAATATTATAACTCTGCTTTATCAAAGCCACAGTTTCCAAATCCATCCCTGAAAGAGAAGGCAGGCAGGGCTAAAACATGAAACCCGCGTTGCAGTCAAAGCCCCGCGCATCGCTCTGTCTGTCTGACAGTCTCACCAGGACCCCCTGGTTCTCAGCACATTCACAAAATCAGCCCTGCCACGAAGCCTTCCAGTGCCCAGCACTTCATAGCCTTCTTGACAGGCACCACATTGAACCATCTTTTTTTAGAAAGAGAAAAGATTCAGAAGAAAGTTATCTAATTTTGGTTGACCTCTCTTTCTCAACTCAAGGACAAGTGGTGCTAAAGTAGAAATCATTTCCATAACCAAGCTGCAGAGCAGTCATTTAACAATTAATGTGTGATCCACTCAGCATATGGAACCTGAATATAAAAATAAGTGTGTGAGAACTGGAGATCCTTCTGCACAAAGGAAGGCTACAGCTCCTCCATGTCAGAGATTTAACTGGCTATTTCTTTCTTTTCTCCCTGTGAACAGGGGAAGGAGAGGGCAATGAAATATAAAAGAACTTAATCAGTTCTCCAGAAGAAAATGGAGATGATAGGAATGACTCACTGAGCTTTCACTGCCTTTGAAGCAGAGTAGAACTCTTTTTTTTTTAATCCACAGCAGCAATCTTACTTCTCAGTCTGCACCTGGATTTTGGACAGCAGCACGTAGCAGGGGGGTCTGTGGCAGACACATTCTTCAGTGGCAGAAAATCCGTAACACCACAGCCTTGTTCTCCTGCATCAACAGAACCTCGTTCCCCTGCCAAATGTGCGGTCATGCTCCTGCTTTAGGGCCGCGAGGATGCATCCCACGTCCTCCCCATGTCAGTGAGAGCAGTAACACAAAATCCAAAGTCCCTCCTGCAAGAAAGCAGGAAGAGGAGGGGGAGGACGTGCAGTACTGAGCGCTGGTGCCTGCTTTCAGACAGCTACACTGAAGTTGATATATGACACAATTTGTGAGCGGGCCCGTGTCCTTAAATGTGGTTCTTCTCCTTCCAGACTTGCAAGCCTATGGGTTTGTGCTGATTGCTGGTCTTTCTGTTGTACTCCTCACCAAAAGACACAACCAGAAACAAATTTTGCAGACCATCAGTGCACTGTAGTAACAAAAATACTTCTTCATGGTTTAAATATCTTGCTCTTTTATCTCACGTTACAGTCCCTGCTTACTGGGAGGACGTCAAGATTGTATGGGAATATTTGGATGATGCTGGAGGGCCAGAAAGTACAAAGACAAATGAGCAGAACAGGGAACGTCTGCCTCCCATCCCTGCCTGCAGGACTTGCAGGTTTCTCCTCTCCCTGGTACTGCCTATTGCACCTTCCTGTCTCTGTTACATCTTTCTTCAAGGTTAGACGACATGAGCTAGCACAAATTTTGCAGCAGCAGTAAATAAATGTTCAGCTCTATTTCCTGCCATTTCCTTCACTTGCTGTCTTGGGGTTTGAATTTTTTCTGCACTGTGGTGAACACTGAGGGGGGTTTCTCAGTACCCATTCAGCGCTCGCACCCCAGCTCTCCCATCTTCTGAGACCTTTCATAACTCACACGCAACTCAGAGAGGTACACAGGAGCCAAACGACTCCTTCTCAGAGGCATCGCTGCCTCCCCGCCGGAAACTTATCTTGGCTAAGTTAATTAGCAAGGCTGGGTTCAGCCCATGTTAGCCGTTGTTTGCATGTACCACAAAACCCACAGTGATTAATTTCCAGGAGCCTGCCAAGCCATTTCAGGGAAGAATGCAGGACTACGCATCAGCAGTGCTGCAGATGAAGAGAGGGGTGCACTGGCAGGGCTGCATGGCGAACGCTGAAACGAGCTTGCCTGCATTATGTTTGATGCAAAGCCAGAAACTGCATTTCAATTTCAGGAAGACTAAATTTGCTCATAAATTTAAATCCAAGTTTGAAAAATAGCTAAAAAAGCTCTAAGGAAGACTGTTCATGGTGGCATGCTGGGCTTTACTGCGTTAATGCTGCTCTACTGTAGACTTGGTAACGTGCCACTGGCCACTACAGAAATGTGCCTTAATTTCCTTGGATAAAAGGATTACCCTGAGATCAAGTATGCTGGGAAGCAGCTTTACATTTGGAACTGCCTTCATCCCCACAGGCCCAATTAGCAGGTTTTGAAATAAGTTGTGAACATGTAAAGAAAGTTTTCCTACGGTGGTATTTTCTAAAAGATCAGCATGGCTTATGAAAAGGGTGTTCTCACTCTAATGAGCTGCTAAAATAAACAGGAGGCAAAGATGGTATTTTTCCCCTCTTCAATTGATTCTCCAGGAAATTGCCTTCTGGATCAGCACTCAACTTTCCCATTTCATGGGTTGGTGCTACTTCTGTACACACCCACTTAACAAAGGGCTGTAATTAAGCACTGATAACACACCTCATCCCAACATTACAGACATCAGCTCCTCACTTCACACTGCCGTGGTGTTGGTGATGGTTTTTGTTTGATTTTGTTGTCGTTGGGGCAGCACCAGGGCAGGAGGACATGGGGCACCACAAGCACTCACTGTACCATGTTCCACAAAGAACCGGGCCGTACTCCTGTCAGCTCATGGCCCGGGAGCAACAGAGGACAGGCAACAGAACCAAGGTGTTGAACCAGACCCATCTTTGGCACGTGTAACAGCAGGACACCACATCTCTGCCAAAAAACATCCCACGGATGCTTCCTGAAACACACAGTTGAATGCTGCGCTACTCTAAAGGGGATGATACCGATTTTAGCACACTGACAGATTTTGAACAATAAAATGGCTCCAAACAACTTTAGACTTTATTTATTCTCCTGTAGCCTCACTGGGTTTATCCTGTCACACCCACTGCAAAAGATGGATGGGAGAGTGAACAAACTGTTCAGTGGTTTTCTCTGAATTTCTCTTGGGTGGGTACACTGATAGGGTTATCTTGGTGTATAGAAAGTACTGCCTCAATGGATATGAAGAAACTCTGATTCAGCAGTTTTGGATGTAAGACAGAACAGACCAACTCCCCAAGCAAACACCAAAGTTCAGAGAGAGGTGAACTTTTTGGGAGGAGAAATAGCAGCGTGCCTGCCAAAGCCGGCAAAACGCTGCCGGACCTCTCCTGCCCTGCCAAGGAGCACCGTCCTTGGCTGACCTGGGGCTGCTGCATCCTAGGCTTCCATCAATTCCACTGCAACATCAGGGGGTCCTGTGCAACTTGTTGGCAGTACTGACCTCACAACAGACTTGAATGCTGGTGATGCTGAAATCAGACAAGCTGGGGTCTGCAGACAAGCCTGCAATCAGACAAGCCTGCAGAGGTGACAGCGACCTCCACTTATCCTTCATTTCACCTAGGCACATCAAACACCAAATTACTCACACGATGCTGTAGTACCACTCGAATACATTCTCCCTTGTCAGGGCTTACTGCCTCGTCTGCACTCAGATGGCTAGTCTGTATTTTGGGGTGTCTTGAGAGGGAAAGCTGATGAAGACTGAGCAACGTGTCAGTGTGGGTGAGCACACTTTGTATACGTACACCTGTGGATTTGTCCATATGGGCACTGAGCTTTGTTCGGCTCCATGTGGCAGGGCATCAAACACCAGGAAGATATTTCCTTGCCTTCAGTTCCAAGTTGCCATCCAGTCAATGCTATCTGCAAGAAAAACTCCAGATCTTCTCTGTTCTAGTGAAAAAACAACCTCCAAGCTTCGCCCAAACCATGCCAAAGCTCCTGGCCTTCAAGAGGACAGAGCTGAAGCATGTCCTGAGATCAGGACGTGGGTGGGGAGCCTTCTCCAATAAAAATATCACCTTGTAAGCTGGGCCCCAGAGAGCCTGACCACAACACCTCGATATGATTTGCAGTCAGTGTGGACATAGAGGAAATAAAGATGATTGTATTCAGGGCTGGGAGAAGAACGGGTTTAAATAGCATGGAAGTGCTGCGGTGCGTAAAGCACCTTCACCTCTGCTCAAATTACGGCAGCAGGAATCAAGTCCACAAAGGGACAAGAAGCTAAGGGCTGGCTACGCCTTTTCTATTTTAATCACAACACCAGCACATCAGTAGACTCAGGGGCTCCAAAAGGACACGCACAAAGTACACAGAAAGGAGACACAAGTAGAGCACAAGCCCCACGGAATCTGGGAATGAAGAATTTGGTACAGAAGTTAAGGGCTTGCATGTCATAGAATCAAAGAATGGGCTGGGTTGGAAGGGACCTCAAAGCCCACCCAGCCCCACCCCCCTGCCATGGGCTGGGTGCCCCCCCCCAGCTCAGGCTGTCCAGGGCCCATCCAGCCTGGCCCTGAGCCCCTCCAGGGATGGGGCACCCACAGCTCTCTGGGCAGCTGTGCCCAGGCCTCACCGCCCTGTGAATGAAAAATTTCTTCCCAACATCTAACCTTAATCTCCCCTCTTTTAGTTTAAAACCATTCCTCCTTGTCCTATCATTATCAGACCATGTAAAAAGTCAATCCCCCTCCTGCTTACAAGCTCCTTTTAAGTTCTGGAGGGCCGCAGTGAGGTCTCCCTGCAGCCTTCTCTTCTCCAGGCTGAACAAGCCCAGCTCCCTCAGCCTTTCCTCATCGGAGAGGTGTCCAGCCCTTTGGGCATCACCTTCTGTAGAGGAGGCAATAAGGACACTGTCCATCACTGTTTCATGGGACAGGATTAAAAAAGCTCTTTTTCCATCTGGACCAGTCCTCCAGTGCAACTCCTTTTTTTATTACTTGTTTTTGGTTGCCTGGGACTGCATTTCTCGAAATGGCTATTAATAGGAAATTATAACCAAATACAGCATCTCTGCTTATTCCTACAGTAAGTGGTACATTCTTTGTGAGCAAACTGATGTGGACTTTTAAAAATTATGGGGAAGTGTACTTTTAACTGTTGCTAAACTTACGGTGAGCCATTACTGATCTGGGCACCAGAGGACTGCACTGAAGTTATCATCACTTATTGTTCAAGAAAACAATCAGTCAAAATTCAAAACGAAGCCCTAGAGCTTCCAGGAACTGGATACTGTTCTTTGAATCATTCATGAACAGGATGAAGACAATAATGGCCGTCTAGACCATCCCTCACCCTTTGTAATGGGAATAATAACTTGAGACATTTTCATCAGTACAGGACAATAAAAATGTAGATCCTCTTCAGAAGCTTTGGACATTGAGGATGGAAGGAAGGAAACTGAAAAACAATTCTTATTTACTGAGCTGATTGAGTTAAACTCCAAGCTACTATTTTTTTCTTTAAACAAGAAGAGACTCCAGTATCTAAAAATAATAGCTTGAGAGGAATACTTACACTGGAAAACCAAGGAAATAAGTTCTAATAAAAAAGATGTAGTGTTTAAAACCAGGATTAGACTTTTTTCAGACAACACACTTAGAAGACAGTGTATTACCAGAAACAGAACTGAGGTCATTTCTTGTAATTAAATAATAAAACATGATACTTTCCTCCATCTATAACCCTTTTATCTGATTACAACAAAGAGCCAGCATTCGGTGTTCTGATCTCCACAGACTCACCCACTACAAAATAACTTCTGCAGGAGCAAAAGGACCGTGGTGCCTGGGCCTCGAGTGCCAGGAGCCCTGCCTGAAGTTCTTCTGTCCCAGAACAGCTGTATCTGCAATGACAGATGATGCACTCTGCTCACTGACATGTACTGCTATTAGGTAAAATGGCCACAAAAGCAGCTTTAATATGTATCTTTGGAGTTCCATTTATATCATCACCTCCTCATTCCTTCACTGATCAGAGAGACGTTCTGCTGCAGAGACCTCACTGCCAGCACAGACACTCACCACCAGCTGACAGCTCCCAAGCAGAGCCAGCAACAAGCACAGCTGCCCATGCAGGTCTGAATTTACCCATGGTTCTGGTTTACTCCTCCAGGGAGGGTTGGGGAATCTGGTCTGTGCAGCCTATAGGATACTTTTCCCTTAACACACCTTCCAGTTTGCCATTTCTTGAGCTCAGTCTGTGATCAACTTTGTCCTCTGGTCACAGATTCTCTCCCCGAGTTCCTGTCTTTGGATGCTTCAGAGCAGGCAGTTTGGGACTTTCACTGACAGCAGGAAATGCAATTTCCAGCTATACAAGAGGGAAAAGGAGCATCCTCGTATAGAGCTGAGTTTTGCATCTCTTCTTCATAAAAGAGGGTGTCAGTGAAAAAAATCATTTTAATGTGGTACATTTGATCCATATTTGAAACGCCAACCTCAATAACTTCTTTACATTGAGGTCATGACTGCACAATTGCTGACATTTTCTAACAGCGAGCAGCAGCTCTACTGCCGGCGTTAAAAGCCCAGGAACATTATAAATATATAATGATGCATTAGAGGAGCTGCTCGCTGTTCTTTCTGTTGACTTAAACATCACACTTTGCTTTGCAATCTAGAATTGAGCATTAGTAAGTCGCTGGCTGAGGATTAAACCTAACACTTCAGAGCACAGAATCAGCTCAGAAAGGGAAGAAATGAAGCAGTTACTGGCTCAGGCACTCACTTTGCTGCTCCATCTTGCTTCATTCATTCCCACACCCGTCTGTTCCTGACACCTCTTGAGCGGTTGACCCACTTGCCCAAACCTATGGGTTTGTAATTCTTTCCCATTCTTTCTCGTTCTTGCCCCAACTCAGACCTGCGCTCCACAGGTTCTCCTCCATCTCACATCCCTCCCGGCTGCACACAAGAAGTGCAGCTTCTCCTTTATCACAGAGGTGGGATAGCCCCTCCAATCTCTACCTCACGCTACCTCTCTACCACAAGTTTCCCTCCTGTAGGTTTTGTCATTCACACATCACCTCCCCACCTGCCCAGAACTGTAAGTGATGAACACCGTGTGCCATTCTGCTTCCACTACCCCTTCCTTGGGAAAGCCTTGGGCACGCATTTGGCACTGCATCAGATCTGAGATTTCTTCCTGTTTCCTCCCAAACATCTCCCATCCAGCTCCCAGCTGTGTAAAGCTCTCTCTGAAATACTCACAAAACCAGGAAAGCATCCGTGCTCTTCATCATAATACAGCATTTACTCCTACCACGATAGCTATGGGATCAGAGAGATCAGAAAGAAAAACCAAACAGAGAAGAATGGCACTTAAAATGGAAGATAAAAAAGTTGCTGCTTCTTCATCTTTCCTTGCTGCTTTCCATTAGCAGCTGGGCAGCTGGAGACAAGTAACATTTCAGCATTCCTAATGGAGTGGGTTTTGTCCTGGAGTCCCTGAAGCACTTGCAAGAGATGAGGGAAAGCAGACTGTAAGGAAAACAACCTCACACCTCTGCGTCAGAGCAACCTCCATGTGAAACCTCCAAAGGGTTCAGCATCTGCAGCAAAATGCTTTGGACTTCCCAGCTCCAAGGCGATATCCTACAACATGGGCACCATCCCAACAGCCTGTATGACACCAGACTGCAGCACTTCTGTTCCTGATACTGCTGATCAATTTTTAGGTCCTTTATCCATGGATGGAGCATCTCTGTGTGCATAGCAGCAGATGCACCTCTCAAATGAAAAACTGGGGCACTGAGTAGAAGCAGTATTTTAAAAGTGGTTTCCATAGCAAGTAGTATCTGTGTTTGGTTAATATGAGGGCTGATCCGAAAGTAATGCCTCCTATTTTGTGATGGTGGCTCACAACTTCAGAGGCAGATGTTGGTGGGATGGCAGCAGAGGTTGAACCTTCCCACCAATATTCCATTCCATTTTGTTGCTGTGTGACAGATGGCAGCAGAGGGGCAGTCTGGCAAAATGGCATCTGACATGGAAGCACAGATGAAGCAAAGGGGTGGAATTTAATTCCTCCCTGTGCAAAAATGGCACCTATTGACATTCATTGATGCTTACTAAACATTGATGGAGACCAAACAGTGGCTGTGAGCACAGTGAGGTGTTGGTGGTGCATTTCAGCAGTGGTGACAGTGGTCACTTTTACTGGTGCAGATTGTTACGAGCGTGGCATGTATGCTGTTGTTCATCACTGGTAAAAATGCAAAGCTAATGGTGGTGACTATATTGAAAAATAGTGTTTTGTAGCTGAGAATTTGCTTTACCAATCAGTGTTATTGTGCTCTTCGTAGCTGTTGTAGTTTCCATGGAAATAAGCAGGAGGCATTACTTTCAGAGCGACCTTTGTATTTATACTCAAGCTAACAGCAGCTTCGAAAAGACACTTTTTCAGCCATGTGTACAGAAGTTAATGATTAATGTGCTTCTACATGGAGAGGGAGAAGGAGCAGGTGTAGCAAAAACATAATAATAATAGGAAAAGTGTTGTTAGGGAAAAAAAGAGGAAAGGTCAAGGAATGGAGAAACAAGGGTCTGTCCTTACAGCTAACAAGTTTATTAGCTCACAGTAAAGGAAGAACAGCACTCTTTGCTACAAATATGGAAACATTTCCTGTTGGCAGAGGGAAGAGACACCCATAAAACCTTTATCATTCCTGTTCCATGACTCACATCAGGCACTACAGAGATATAAGAGCCTAACACACATGAAAGACTTCTTGCTGAAAACACCTCACTTCGGGTGCGTTTTCTCCCTTTCTTTTTGTGTGCAAGCAGACACAACAGGGCAGCTCAGTGAGCCACCAGGGACTTTATTTCCACGAAGCACAACTAAAGGTGGAAAAGTGAACGCTGAAGCAGCCTTTAACCAGGCTCCCTGCCTTCGGAGGAAGGACCACAGAGTGCTGCCACCTCCAATGGCACGAGGATGAGGAGAGCTACCTCACCATCCTCAGCTGCTTCTTGGAAGATTCCTCTTGACTGACCCAACAAGCTCAAGGCAGGTGCCAGCAGCTCTTAGGAGAAGCACAGACAAGAAGCACAGACACTGCACCCCAGTAACTGGAAACGCAGGGCACAGACATATTTTAACTATGTAATCAAGGACAAACTTTATCCCCAGAATTTGATGCTCTGCACTGCTCATACGCACTGCAAAAGACAACAAACACCACTAAACTCCATGGTGTGAATAAAGCATCTGGGAACCGCAACAAGGAAATTCACACTAAACTTTGGATTTAATGCCTGAGCCAGTTCAGTTATTCAAAACAGATGCCAGTTCAAAGGGCAAACCTTCCGAGTTCCAAAATCAGAAATTCAGTAATCCACTAGCAGTCAGTTGTCTTCCATTGCATTCTAATGCCCTTATTGTTCTGGTCATGGATTATCCAGCTTCTGCACTAAAAATTGTACGCACAGCATCAGGCTCCATTACATAACGCCGTAATGCATTCGGTGTGAGAACAGTTTGGCTAAGATTGAAAACCTGTTACATAAGCTTCAGGAAACTGGACTGTAAACGGATTTCATCATGTTCAATCTGTCCTGAGCTATAATCTAGCTTCCAAAAATGTTACTGCGGTTTTCTCTCTGTAACAGAAAGAAAAATGTTTGAGATGAGCTGATGAGAAAGTAGAGATGCTATTTGCAATGAATGAATGTTAGCATACATGTTTTTGCAACACTTGTTTTTTACCTTCAGAGTGAGTTCTACATTAATTTACCATCCATTAATGATGGCAGCTATAAAACCAGACGGATTTCCATTAAGAAAAAACCCACAAATTCCTAAAGAAGCAGGGAGAAGCTGCACAAATCAATGGCCTCCATCAGATGACAAAGACTGGGCTTGTTCCTAAATCAAGGTTTAGTGAGAAGTCAACACAAACTGACGACAGCAGCTAATGGACAACCTCAGGCATGGATTAATTTTCATAGCTGCACAACAGGCTTTGCATCTGAAAACTTGCAGGAAGGTGAAGAGATGTGAAAGACCCATGCTTAAGGCCAGGGAATCTTTCCAATCCTCAAATCTATGGATGAAAAATTGCCTCCAGAAGCCTGGAGGAATTTTAAGTCCCTTTCACTTACATTTGACTTTTGTTTCTCTTAAGGCATGCCTGGTGGGGGGCATCAAACTTCATGAAGGAAGCTCCTGGCCTTACAAAGAATTTTCTCCTGCTTTCTAGGGCTTTTTACAGCGCGTGCTTTTGAAACTAGAACTCTAATCCACGTGCAGCTTCCAAATTCATTAAAAGCAGGGGGAAAAAAAAGCAAAGCTGAGATTCCAAGCTTCTGCAATCTTGATTCATTCCAGACTTGTGTATTCTCTGTAGAGTAAGCAAGTGCCAGCGCAGTGCCCTGCGCTGGTGTGAAGTGCCTGTTCCAATGCATTTCACTCCCAATCGAAGGCTGCATTAGCAACAAGTTCTGAAGCTACAAAAGCCTGTTCTTCATAAGCCTTGAAGTACCAACCAGTGCTTTTTCCCAGTACACTTATTACTTGTAGATCTTGGAAAATCTAGCAGGTTAAAGGCTGGCAGAGTGAGGCACTCAATACCCTTATCAATGCAGCACCCAGGGCACTAGCTTTCAAGACATTGCCAGCGAGCTCACCCACAAACCATTAGGCCCAGGAATCTCAACAAAATGGTTATTAAGGAGTGTGTCAGGGAAGAGAAGAGAAACCTGCAGTTTCATGTGAGGACAGCCCTTGGGCTGCAGCCGACTGAGGCTCGGGCCCTCCTTGGCTGCAGCCTTCCTGACTTCATCCTCCTGTACATGGGAAATAGCTTAGTGTCACCTGAAAGCTGCAGCATTACTTTTGTAGAGCTCTGTTTATTGATGCCTGTCTAGATATTTGTTCTTAAAAATTTAGGAAACTGAGGCCTGTGGAATTTGCAAATGGAAGGTTCATTAGATTAACTGGAGCTGATTTTGCATCTGGGTTGGGTTTATCCATTCATATTTTTAAACAGATGGCCTACTGCATTATTAGCAAATCTGTAAACCAATCAATGTTCTGTAACATAAAAAGCAAAGTCATTTTGGGCAATAAATGAAAAAAGGCACGATACATCTCCCCAGCCCTCAGTTCTGTTCCCGTGGTGCAGAATTCATTTCCTTTCATAGCTTCCCTCCACACCTATGTCCTGCATCTCATCGCAACCACAATCCAGAAAGAACACAGGCAGAGTATTTAAACACAAATTTCAAGTTACAAAACAAAGCTGTTCACATTTGCTGGTAAAACAATCCATATTCCTGTCTGAGCAAGCTTCGCAACACCTCTGTTAACTCGTGCCTCAGATAAGCTCTAAAAATAGCTTGCCCTTATGCGAGTTTTGACCAAAACAAATTATCCAGTTTAATAAGCATCACTCCCTCGTTATCCTCAAAACATTATGCCTGCCAAAGGAATTAGAAACAAAAAATAGCAGTTTTATCTTTCTGAAAACTACCGGACCTACGGGCTCCTAGCAGAGCTCCAGCTGGGAGCTTCCAAAGGGAAAGCCAGCAAGGGTCAGCCAGCCTGCCCAGCACCCCAAAGGGCAGGGAGACACGCTGCAGTCAGCAGAGCAGAGCAATTCCACCTCAAGTTCAACCTCAGCTCCTGTTCATGGGTTTTCAGGTGTTGTCACAGGATTTCAGGTCTCACCCGTGGAGTTAGCACCGTGAATAACCTCCAGAACAAACTCAAACCTGCACGTACAGGCTGTGAAAAACACAGTAGGAACACATGAGAAGACTGTACCTTTCCAGAAGGCTTTTCATAAAAACATCCACACTTGAACAACCTGCATTTCTCCCAAGTATTGTTAAACGTTCATGTAAGTTCCATGTTTCAAGGACTCCCTTTGCACTGCTGATGAAACCCCATGTTTTATCTACACCAAACGTGCCATGGGAACACTTGCTATAAGTGCTCCTGCAGAGCTGGTGTCATGGTCAGATTTGAGCATCTCACCCAGAATAGATATCCCAGCCCTCAGAATCCTGGAAATCAACCTCAATTTGCAGATTACCAGCCTACTAACTTCATCTGCTGCACTGTTTTAAAATATCACATTTGTTGACAAAACGTTACCTCCAGGTTCCTGGACTTGCTTATTTTGGCCCCAAGAATACTGCTTGTATTGGATGACACTGGTGAGAAGGACTCCGTGTAGCCATAAAGAACAACCCCAATTAAATCCCCGTGAGCACCCTTGCAAAGCCTCTTGCTGGCACTTTCTGTACTTTGCACGTTCCTTGATTTAAAACATGTATATACCGTATGCTATGCAATGCATTTCTACCTACTACGTTGTCAGAAATAGAAATCGTTAACAGCAGATTCTTATCAGCAGTTTATGGCAGCGTTGACAATTTATCTCTGCAAGTGAGGGACGAGTCATTCAGCTCCTCCAGAAAGACCCCGAAAACAAGGAGAATGGCCAATATCTGAAGACAGAGAGTTACAGGGAAAGAAGAGATGCTTTTAAATAAAACGATGTAAAGTGAAGTGTAAGTGGCCATTTGCATATGGTTTAAGTACTCACAGGAGCAGCAGGAAGGCAGCTGGACAAATACTGAGTGCCATCAGTGTCTGCCTCCTTAAAGACAGAGGACACCCACAAACAATTTTAAGTATCATTTGAAGGGATAAAAAATAGTTTTGCTGCAAAGTTGAGTAATAAAATCAGCATAAAACACTGGAATATTTTTCTACCTTTGTAATGAATTTCAAATTTCCTGAATAACCGTAATCATTAAAGACTGTTGCATTTTAGAGGTTTGCTTTGCACTCTCTCGAGCTCGCAGAGAGCCCTGCAGGCAGCCAGTTCCAGCAGCAGTGAGCATGCTCAGTACACGTGCTGCAGGATGCAACCAAGGCAGCAACTTCATCGAAGCTCAGCTGAAGCTGGTGCTCAGCATGATTTAGCACCTTGACTTCCACCCTGAATCTTGAAGAGACGAGATCAATGCTCTTCTCAAACTGTTCACTGAAGGCAGATAAAAATGAAGCTCATCTTGCTGATAGCATGTTTCTAAAAAGAATAATGCAAGCGGGGAAGAAGTTCTGAGACATCCAGAATTGCAGCTAGGATGCTACAAGAAATGAAAAACATAGGAAATGTATTCCAACCCTGCCCTAGACAGCAAAGCCCACCACCCCATGACACACATCCCAACAGACCAGGCACGCACGGATGCTCGCTGCCACGGGGTCTGCCCGGGGAACGCAGCCCCCACGCACAGGACAGGAGGAACCCAGTGCTGAGAGCCCACTGCTGTGCTCGGGGAGGTCACGGGGCAAGCTGTCCTGGGCTTGGAAAAAATATCATGAGCTAAAAATAATTCATCATTTTTATTTCTAATGCTTGCCACTAACTTCTGTGATGCAAACTTTCCCAAACAGTTGTCAGAAGCAATTTGTGAAGGAGGTGGTAAAATTTTGGACATTCTGATTTTTCTTTCTCAACGCTAGTATGAAACCTAAAGACGACTGTCTTTGTCTCAAAGACAATTTCTAAATGAAGAGACAAGGGGATGGGGCACCCACAGCTTCTCTGGGCAGCAGCAGGAGGTGCACCTGGCTGGAAAGGGACAGCACGGCCCATCCAGCCCCACCGCTGCTGCCCACCTCCCGGGGCTCCATCTCCTGCACCTTGTGCCGAAGACAAAACCTCCTGAGATTTCTCAGAGCAGTGCTCTGGGCCTCTCTCTTTCTTCTCTCTTCTGACCCAACTTCTCCATTCAAAGTGTCGCTGAGCCCAGGTTAAGTATTACGAAAATCTAGAAGGTTTCAGTACTGTTTAAGGGCATTATTTAGTGGCGTTGTCTGCATTTAAATAAACATGAAGGACAGTTCCACCTTCACAAAAGCAGGAGCTGTGCAAACCTCACCACACCTGTATCCTAAGGAAGAGTCCCAGCCACTGCCTGCAGCCACTAACTGCACCAACAGCCATTAGTTACCCAAGAGGAAAGGAAGCATGGGTAAAAACAGCCCTCTCTCTGGGCCAACACACCCTGCTCCAAAACATTTTCCAAGAAGCAATCTGTAAACCACCAGAGGCATCAGCATTTTGGCAGCTCAGTCGGCAGGAAGCTGCT
The DNA here is from genome assembly GCA_013396635.1 of Penelope pileata. Taxonomy (NCBI): domain Eukaryota; kingdom Metazoa; phylum Chordata; class Aves; order Galliformes; family Cracidae; genus Penelope; species Penelope pileata. The sequence goes on from WBMW01000972.1 coordinate 4,546,286, forward strand.
GGAAATTGCCCCCACCAGATACCACCCTCATCCTGAGTGCGCAGCGCTAAGAACCGGGTGCCCCAGCTGCTGCCCAGCTGGCAGGGCCGTGCCGCCAGTTCCGTGCTGGACAAAAACGCCTTTCTTGGGTGATGAGACTTTATAATCAGGCACTGGAACAAGGGCTTCAGTTCAGAGCCAAGGACACAATGGAAAGCCCAGTCCTTCCCACGTGAGCAAGCTGAATGCCTGATTTATGCAGGTCACCGAAAGGCGAGCTAAGTTTCAGAGATCAGGTCTATATTTTTCATGTAGCAAAGCCAAAAGGCACTGCATTTAAATACTGCAAATAAAAGAGGCACTGTTCCAGCCCTCCACCAGATCCTCTCCACCGCTGCTCCTCCTTTGGGAGGCACCTAGAGAGGCAGCAGGACAGCAGCCGAGCTCTGCAGGAAAACACCTCTTCCCCTGCTGTAAGAGAGCAGAGAAGAGAAGGACATCCAACCCACGACTGCACAAATGTGGCCACAACGGGGAAAAGCTCTCACTTCTCCTCCCAGCTCTGTGCACACACACACACACCCGTGGCTTCTCCATGTATTCACACTGAACCTGCGTAACCACTGCACATCTTTGCAAAATGCTTTACCCTGGGCATTAAACTAACATTATTCAGCTGCAGGAGCCACGACAAAGTGCAGCACGTGTGGCAGCAGGCCGAGTGTCAAAGGACAGAAATAGTGCTGTCTCCTTTATTGTTTATTGTTTTCCTTTGGTTTTTATTTAAAACACACTTCAGAGATAAGCAAAGGGCCTTTTTTTTTCCCAGGTCAGAAACAATGAACTTGCCCTGAAAGAATTTAACCTTACTTTCCAGTTGTCCTCCAGACACGCTACAAAAACAAAGCTGTCGGCATGCTGGGAAGAGCAGAAACAAAAACCGAAGCTTTAAGCCCCAGCCACCAGCGATCCCAGCAGCGAGCTGTAATTCCCTCCTGTCTCAGTGCCAGGCACAAAGAATTTGCTTTGCTCGGCCCGCAGGGCCGTGCTGCTCAGCTGTCAACCATTACCTCACCACCTTTTTCTGGGGGGTTTTTCTTTTGGCCATGCAAATGCAGGCACAGCATGACAGCACAGATAGCTGGATCTTTGCAAGGCAAAGTTATATTCAAGGCCACAGCTGATGAAATCTTGACTAAAATCTTCCTCTTTTTGACCTCTGCATTTCCACAGTGTTTTGACGGAGGTTTCTGAGCCCCGAGCACTGGCAGGGCTGCTCTGCCCTGGAACTCCCCCAGCTCATGGTTGTTTTTCAGGCCACTTTCACATCTTTAATGGAAAGACAGAGCAACCTGGGTTTAGTTCTGCCTTCAGAGCCATGAAGTCATGCTGCCAGCTAAGCTCCCTCCTGCTCTAAGCACCACACGAGGCACCGCGGTTTCCTAAAATTATAAATACGAAGTTTAAGTAATTTTATGAACCCCAGAGTAGATCTTTCTTACTGTACCATGTACTCACTGCTAAAATCTTGGTGCTGTATTAAATTATTCCATGCTTTAAGACAGAGATAATTAATAAAGGTAAATAGGGACAGAACAGTATCAGGCAAAACAAACATGGAGAAACAAGAACAAAATTAAAGAGCCTTAATTGCTTTTGCAGGAGCGTTCACATCTTTGGTTGCAAGTTTAGAAAATGACATGGAGACGCACAGCAACATTTTGTTGGCAACAAGAGATCGATTTCTGTGTGAAGATTTGGTTTCATTTAGAACATTAGAGGGACAGACTTTTTTTTTTTTTTTATAAACAAGAAAGTATTTTTCCATTATTTGTGTTATTAGACAAGTGTCACCCTTATCAGAAAATTGCGCTCATCCCGAATTTCCACTTGTTTTAAAAACTCTGCGAGGTGTCAGAGCATAACAGACAAAGCAACAGGAAGGAGCAGGACTCCTCCAGCACGGGGGAGCAGCCAGCAAACCCTCGGCTTTTACTCGAGGATGATGTTAGAGGCACAGCTCCTACAGCATCGGCGAGAGAACGCCAGGAAGATGCGACCAGCAGCCATCTTCTCAAGGACACACAGGTACATGCTGCCATCGCCAAGGAAGGTCTCTCTGTACCAGTGTACCAAGCTCCACAAAATGGAGAAAAATGAACAAATCCTGTCCTTCAACTGGATGAAGGAGCAAACTGAAACCCAAGCGTTTCCATCCATGTCACTGGAACTCATGTTCTCAGACAACGCTGCGAGCCCCCAGTAGCAGGAAGGAGGCATGTGGTGCTCTCTGCTTCAAGAAGTGTTGTAGATGATGGCACACTGGGTCTTACATGTGTTGCTATATCCAGTCAGTTCTACATACTTCTAGCAGCTGTTTTTTTTTTTTTTT
>WBMW01000972.1:4548685-4637413 GCA_013396635.1 Penelope pileata
TTTTTTTTAGGTCACTCTGAAGTTATAAATGTAATTATTGCCAACATGACTTAGTGTCACTCCTCACAAAGCCACAGTGAAACAGGGTCCTTTCTGTTGAAATTCAATAGAATTATCTTCCTCAAACCCATGGCGACATGCCTGTGGCTTTCTTTTTGAAGGAGTTAAAAAAAAAGAAAGAAAGAAAGAAAAAAGCAAACAAAAAAACCCCTATTTTGAATCTTAAATCCTGAGATGAGAAACAAGCAACCTCCCCCCGGATCGACGAAAGGCCCCTTTTGCTGCAGATACTGAAAACCAGCCGTTGTCAGGCCAACGTGACAAGCTATTGAGATGCAGCAGAACCCTATTTCCTGCGTTTCCATGCTTATATCCTTAGAGCTCTCCCAGGAGAAAGCTATCCCACTCAGCTGATGTTATTTTGTGGTTTCTGTTCTCCCCCCAGCTTCCTGGTATGCAGTCAGTTTTCAGCGCTTCTCGCCACTCAGTCCTTACGTGACCCATGACAGAGGAAAAGAAGAATGAACGATGGCCTTATGGCATGCTTATCCAGCCAATGTTCTCATTAACTTGTTTGCTGAACGTACCAAATTTAACAGCCCCGAATAAATTCTCAGCTTGCTGCTGAGAACAACGTGCTGGGCAGGAAGAACCAGCAGTGACAGAGCTGCTGGGTCCGTGAGAGCCACCCCAGCCACTCCTGGCCACCATGGCCAGCCAGCACACACCAGCTGGAGAGAGCTCCCAGCAGGGCCCCCCTGAGCCACACCAGGCAGCCTGATGGGGGTCTCTTCCCCTTTCCAGAAAGCCCTTCAGAAACACAACCAAGCCCCCCCCAGTTAAGCCCCAGAGCCTCGTACAAGCTGTCATTTCCCCTGTGCCACCTCTGGCAATCACTGGGGACTTCTGTAAGTGGATTTTGTTCAGAGCCTGGCAGAAAATTCTCCCAGTGAAGCAAGCAAATAGCTTTCTGGGAAAGGAGCAGAGAGGGGAAAGGGGATGGAATCCTCTTTCAGCTGTGCTGCTGTTGTTAGAAAGCCCCTGCTGCCCACAGCAACATTTAAACCCAATTCTGCATCAGCTCTGCTTTCACAGCTGCAGCCGTGGCCTTAAGGTCCAAATGCAAGAGATTCTGCTGTGTTTTAGAAAATTCTGTCTCCATTTTAAGATTTCAGAACTGCTTCCTGAACAACCAAGAAACTGGTGAAGTTGGGACAATACTGTGCCATTCAGTGCTTCTACTTTCAGAGTAGTACAAAAGAGCTCCTTCACAGCACCCATATGAAACAAATTCCTACGGGAGGGCTCCCCTGGCTTCTCAGTAATACTTCAACACAGGCAGACTCCTGCGCTTGTCACAAACTGTTCTTGAAGCTAAAGCAGTAAAAACATAACAAGATGTTGATAAGCACCAAGCAAATCATTAAAGACAGATTTCTTCTGAGGCAAACAGCATGGCATTGCAGGGGGAACTATACCCGCCTGTTGTTTAGTCATCTTGGAATCAAAGCAAGACAACAGAAACTACGTGACAAGCACAGGCAGGCAGCGTGACGGCGTTTCAGATCACCATGGTACCTGGCTGCAGCGCTGCGCAGTGACAGGGACAGCAACCCAGGGATCTGCAGGAGCTCCAGCCACGACAAGCTCTGAGGCTCGCGTTGAGATCCCCATTTCCTTGGCTGGAAGAAGACATGGAAGGCATGTGCCCAAGGAAAGGCATTCCTTCTGCAAAAGAAGAGATCCTGCAAACGGGGGAAGAAAGACAGCTGTTTTCTTTAACACTCAGAAAGCCTCATGAAGACGACTGGCTTCATAGTTCACAGGGACAAAACAACTCCAGGGTGATGCAACTTACTACACTTAATAAGCACTTCACTACATTAAGTACTTTCCCCCTCCAACCATTTTTTTTTTTTTAAATAAAACATTCCCTAGGTTTAAGCCACCTCCAACAAAAACAAAAACATACTAGAAAGGAAAAAAAGAAAAAGAAAAAACGTACTAGAAAAAAACACACTAGAAGAAAAATAGAACCTTTGCTGATTAGGTTGGAACCAGATGATCTTTAAGGTCCCTTCCAACCCGCGCCACTCCGTGATCCCATGATTCACGGACACACAACAGTATTGCTGTACAGGGCTGGCTGCTCACCAGCAGGGCATCCAGGACTCCTCTACCTCTCTCTTCCATATCTAGAAAGAAGAGAAGGATTCTGATTTCCTATGAGAAGGGAGACAAGCAAACAGAGAGAAGAACTGTTGGCAGGTAGGAGATGCCATAGCAAATCTCTGCTAAATGCACTTTCCATCATGAACCAGCAAATGGTAGGAGCCACACTGCCCTGATCTCCATCCTCAGCACAGAAAGAACCACCCATAGCCCAGTTCCTAGCACACTGAAGCTCGTCATTGCACGTGTGACATTTTTGATATGGAACAAAAATAAACCAAGGGGAACACAGCTAGCATTGGTAATCACACGAGTAAAACAGACCTCTGCCTTGCTTTCCAGTGGCTTGGATTCCCATTGAAGTAACTCCATTTGTAGCCCTGCAGGAAGCTCCCCAGCTATCTCTGGAGCCTCCTCTGCCCTGGAAATTTGCCTGGGTGCCAGCAACTGATGCCCGGCCCCTTGCACACCTACTTGCAGCCAGTTGCTGCCTGTGCACCCAGCTGGCAGGGGCACAGCCTCACAAGGGACCAGCTGCTGACTGCTTACGTGCTGGTTTCCAGGAGCGATGGGAGTCCACATGCAAACAGGCATGTGAGTTTGTTAGGGGGTGAGTTACAAGGGTAGCCAACGCACTACAATGATGTGTTCCTCAAAGTGAAAAATTCAGAGGTGAGATGGTAGACAAGGCAAAAGGAAGAGCAAGAAAAGCCAGAATGGCCTGTTACACCCAGATTGTCATGCAAATCAAAGACTGCACATGAAACAAAACATACCCGGAATTTATCAGCTCTGCAAAGCATACCCTTTTCCTCCCATGAGCACACGTACCTGCTACACAGTGCATCGCTTGCTGTGCGTGGCGTTTTAGTGATCTAACACAGCCACAATTGTAGAAGGCACGCCTTTGCTGTTCAGGATTTTACACTATCACTTCAATATTCAAACACACGCCCTCCTGCTTTTCCAGAAGCATAGACCTCATACGTAAAGTACTTTGCTGCGATCCAGAAAGGCCAAATCCTTTCCTCAACAGCTGACTTACCACTTTCCACCTGGTTTGTCTCTACTTGGCACCAGCCAAGCCTAAAGACAGCAAGCCTGAGAGATAAAGATGTGTTTGAACAGAGGAGAGAGAAATCATAGACAACGTGCGTCTCCATGATATTAAGCGTGACAGATCTGAATGTGCTTGGTTTCAGCACAAGAAGTCAAGTTCCATCCGCGCTGCTGACCTAACCCTCATCTCTGTCAAAAATATCACCAAGTGTCAACAGGATGCTGGGCAGCGCTTTGCATTCACAATGCTTGTACTGTGAATTATGTTTACCGCTGGGGAAAGGGAAAAAACCCAATCTATTTCAGTATGCAACATACAGAGCTAGTCTTCTCTAAATAAATGGACCCATTTGTTCATACGTGTTGATTCTGAGTCTCAGACTTTATCTTCAAATAAGTCCTTTTTATTGGAGAGTAGAGGGCAAAAGAGGAAGACTTCTGTACAGGCTACAAACAGATGATGGATGAGGTATAGAGGGAGGTAAAATAAAAAAAAAAAAAACAATAAAAAGATTATGACCCTCCGGTGAGTAAATATTTAATGAGACACCCAAAGACTTCATCCAAGGCACGCACCGTCAGTTCTCTTGGTAAATCTATCCACCCCTCTAATGGCATCCTGCTTAAGCTGAGATTGGCACATGATCCACTAGTCCAAAGGGGAAAACAGATCAGAAAGAAAAACCTGTCTCCTCACAGGCTTTACAGCCACACGGAGCCTTGGAGTGCAAACCCATTAGTACAGTCTGATGTACGATTTTAACAGAGCGTTTTGCAAGCCTTCATGGCAGCTACAGCTTGCTTACAGTGCCAACAGGCACTGCTGCCCTCTGCCCAGCCGCAGCACTGCTGCTAACGAAACCTCCAGGGTAACAAGCCTGGGTTCTGTTCATGTCAATCCCAAGGAGCAAAGCTGATCCTCACGTTAAGCATCATTACAAACAAAATTATACAGCTCAAATGTATAAACCTACCCAATAAAGCTGATTACTTACAATAGATTGGAGCATGCAGTGCCAAGTGATTCCTATAGGCCAGTGGCTTTGTAGTGTGCTCTCAGCCTGGCTTTCCAGCATGGCAGAATGCTCATTTTAGCCAAAAAAAGAGTGGCAGCACCTGCCCAGGGTGGAGTTCTGGTGCAGCTGGGCAGCCTTGGGTTTCAGAAAGCACTGGTGTATTACAGGTATCCATCCTACTACACCAGCATAATTCAGGTTTTTCTCCATGGTTACCTGCTCCCTTATTTAAGCCATAGATTCACTTCACTGTCTAGACAGCATCCAGTATAATCACGATTACATTTCACTCTGCATAAAGTGTCATTGCTTAGCACTTCCAAATCTGGAAAAAAGAAAATGCTGGGAGGAGGATGAGACTGGACATTACATACACTGACAGGGAGCACAAGTATCTAGGCAAACCACTTGAGATAAAAGCACCATTTAACTTACACTGCAACAACAGGGAGAGAGCAGCACTCAAAGCCATTCCCCAGGTTGTGGACAGGGAGGCATTGATGTTCTGCTCCACTCTACCTCCAGCTCAGATTTTCTTTGGCTGAAAGAATCCTACGAATATTTTCTCTGGTGGCTCATGAATATCCTAAGTGTTCTGCTTTTATTTGCATGCAACCATTAGGTAAACTTATCTGCCCACAGGTTCTTGCATACATATGGGCCGTCCAGGCAGGGTTTTGTGCACACAATCTTAAACTCATTTCAACCCCCTTCTTAGGCGGGTTAACTCTGTTAAAGAACATGAGCCTTACAAAACAAAATTCTCAAAACACAGAAAACACTGGAATTAGAGTTGCCAGGCAACCTTAAATGACTGCCTGCCCTTTGGCACATGACATGCACTGCAACGCAGGCTGTCACTACCAGATCCAATGCTGTTTTTCTCCCGCTGAGCTCTGTGGTGTTCGGTTTGCCAGCAGCGAAGTGAGGCTGCGTGGCAAGGCTGTGCTCTGCCCAGATCTCTGGCTGCAGGAGCTGGAAGGTGTGGAGCCAGGCGATGGGGAGCTGCAGGAAGAGAAAGCAGCTTATGGTTAAAGCAGCTGAGCGATACCAGCACTGGGCTGTGCCTCGAGAGGAAGCCCATGGAGCAGTGTCACACCAAGCACGCTGCCACAGCCATGGGCTTGCCATCAGAAAGGTACTCTGGCCACACCACCAGGGCTGAGGGCTCAGGTTGAGTGTTTTCCAAAATTAGTGGAAATCCTTGCATTTGTGTCTTCTGTCCTCAGTCTGCATCTTTGAAACGGGAATACCATCGTAACTGATATGTATTTACGAGATGATGATAGTAAAATGGTTTGCATAGGAGCCTCCATAGTAATAAATATTAAACCATGAAGAAATTGGTAATTTTGTATTCAAAGCACACTGAAAAGAACGTTCAATAAATGAGAGAGAAGGAATCAAGACAACAAGCAGCTTGGCAGCACCCTTCCAACAGGCCCCTTATTATTCTGGGCAGTGAATGAAACAGAGACTGTGTGGGAGAGCAAACAAACACACTGCCAGAGCCAAGCCGAGGGCGCAGCGGCAGCGAGCAGAGGAACCACACTCACATTGGGCATGTGGGACAGGGCAGGCTCTGAGATGACAAGGGAAGAGCCCTGCTGCAGCTCCCTGCCTAAAGGAGAAGGCCATGCCCTGCAGCAGGCAGGGGAAGCAGGCTGCTGACAGCACATCCACTTGGGCTTTGCACATAGCAGAGCTCGCAGTGCTCTGCCCTCCATCCCAGGGCTCTGTGTGCTGCCCTGAGAGCGAGGTATGGGCTGGCCCCTCTCCTGGGACTGCCAGCGGGGAGCTCTGCGTGCTGCAGACAGGGAGCTGCAGGGAGGACACAAGAAGGAGCTAAGAAGCCAAGGTCGTGTCCCAGCCCCGGAGCACAGCACAGCACTGCTGCTCTCTGCAGGGTCGGAGCTGCAGCCACAGAGAGGTTAACTCCCCTTCAGCTGCAGAAGTGCCCTTCCAAAACACAGTGACTAAGAAAAGCAGTGCCTAAAGCTTCTTCTCTTCCCCGCCTTAGAGCTAGAAGCTCAAGGTCCTTGAAACAGACCTGTTTCTCCAGCATGACCCAAACCCTTGTCCTTAGCTGGGGCACTGTCTGCACGGTGTTTGCTCTTGCCGGTGTCTGCTAAGCTCAGCTCAAGGTGTCTGCAGAGGAAAGTGCTATGACACAAAGCAGCTAGGTCACACACAATATCCAGACCATTACAGCACTTCAGCCTGCCCGGATCGCTTTTTATCAGCACCATTACTGTCACACATTGTGTTTGGCATGCTTAAACTTGCAAGTACCTCTGCTCTGAAACTCCATGTTTGTTTAGCGTGGCTTAGAAAACCACCCATTCAAAGAGGTTTTGTTTATCCTTTCATTTATATCTTGCGTTAATCTTCCTCAGAGAGTTGCAATTTAACCCCAGTGCAGGTCGCTGCCACCCAGCAGACGGAGGTTAACTCCCCGCAGCGCACACAGGAGCTGCCCTCCCCTTCTGCTCCCGCTTCCTAGAAAGCCAAGGCTGAGAAAACGCCCTGCCCATCTGGCCTGACCTGAACCACACTGCCAGGTTTTACCCACAGTGTTCATCGGAGGAGGGTGGCTGTTAACCACCGTTAATCATTACCCAGCTCCAAAGTGGGATTTATTGCACTGAACTCCAGGCCCTGCAGCTAAGGCAGTAACATTTGCTTTCCTTTGGAGTCCATGAAGACACGTGCTCTGAGGGCACGTGTGGTCCCACGCAGAACTGAGCCAGATTTACCTGTGCAATTTAGTACACGTGGAAGTCCACTGGATTCAGCCAGTATTTCCTCCTGGACAGCAAGAGAAACAACACCAGAAGACGCTGTTGTTCCAGTGCCCGCACCACCAGTAAGAGGCAACAGCTCTTTTTCAAGTCCTCACAGCAGCAGGTAACACAAAAGCCAATTCTGTCAAGCGTCATGTTTGTTCTCATTGTATAACCAAGATATTTGTAGGCAGAAACAGGTTCCAGTCTAATTAAGTTTGATCAGACTTCAGCTTTTTCCCAGGCAGTCATACATTGCAGCAGCCGCTAAGCATCACGGCGGTATTTACTGGAAACGCAAGCACTCCATTTCCATAAAAGCAGGCAGCTTAAAATTAGCTGCAGATAATTCAAAATGACTGCTTAGAGCAGAAATGTAATTCTCTGAAAGGGGTGATTGGTTTGAACATGATGCGCTGCTCTCACCATCTGCCATGCCTTATTACTTCAGACCAAGTAAGTGGGGCTGGGGTAACTCAGCCCATTAGAGACTCTCCTCAGCACTGACTTCTTTTAAGATGCTGCCTTCCAGGCTGAACTCTTAAAAAATAAAAATAAAAAAATAAAAAAAAAGCCATTATCAAACTAATTTTCTCAAGTCCTGTGGCGTATTTACAGATTAAATTGAACAATTTATTTTTTTTTTAAAATAACAGTACTTAAAGCTCAGCTCCACTTTTGAGAGTAGTTCAGTAGAAATGAAATCAATTGACTTGAAGCTTACTGCCTGTCAGCATTCAAATATCACCTCACAGGTTCAGGAGGCTGTCAGAGGAGTTATTCTCGTTTCAGCAGTAATTTCCCTCCATCTCACTTGGTTAGGCCAGTGCTAACCAACTGTCACCGATTTGCATTGGTGGAGCTCTGCCATACCCAAGCACGTTGAAACTTCGTTCCTTCCACTCCATATCTGCCTACCTAGCTCCACCTGGTATTGTCTGGCAACTCCAGTTACAACACCATAAGCTTCACTAGCTTTCCACTGGCGCAATTTGTTGCAATTATATTGATAGGAATGTGACCAGGTACACAAGGAGGACGAGAATTCAGCTCACGGGTTTTTGGTTGGGCAGCATCGGAGTAAAAAGCACTTCTGTCTCTGGAATGAGGTTTTATGCCTTTTTTATGACTTAAAGAGAAAAAAATACTGAAAAAGTTGTGTCATTTGTAGGGTTACTTTTAGAGGTAGGACTACATTTCAAGCATTTATTAACCAAATTAAGCAAATGCAATTTAAATTATGCTTTCCCTGTCTTATTAACATATTAATGAATATACATCAGCCAGTTGAACTAAAAATATATCAAAGATTTGCATGTCTGATTATCTCTGTGGAGTTTTGCAACCGATAATTTGAAAGGAGGACAAAAAAGTTGTGTCAGTGTCTATGCAAAATTATAGCTTAGAGAGCTTTCTTAATCAACGGGTTGTTTCGTATCTTTTGTAAGTTAAAATGAGAATCTCCTTCTAATTGAAGAGGACTTGCTCTTGGAATTATGCTCGAAGTAGTCATTCTCTAAACTTTTAAACCAGTAAATAGGACAATGTTTTAACCAAAAGCACACAAAGGATCTCCTCCCATTTTCTTTCAGAGAAAAGCAGGCAAAGTTGTGCTTTAACACACAGCCCCAGTGGTGTTTTCAAAACAAGCAAAGAGGAAAAGAGGCACCCAAGGAAACAGGGAATGCTATTTCGATGATGAAATTGTTGACAGCAATCAACTCACAACCAGCAAATGAAAAAAAATTATTTGTTAAGGCTGTGACTAAGTCAAGACTCACAGGGCTGCTCAGCTCTCCTTGCTGCTTCTGTCCTTTCAGTACCACCCCATTCAGCTCAGCTTGCCGTATCCCCCACCTCATAACAGGAGAAGTAACAGGACAAGTACTACAATCCTAGTTGCTATTAACGACTGCTGCAAATGTAAGGAACTAAGAAACATCCTAGAAATAAAGCAAACTAACACTGCTGTCTGAAATACCAAGATTCTGCTCTTGCTGCAATTTTATGAGATTGCCATTTTAAATCTTTTCCAAACCAGACACCGGTCCCACACTTCTCCAGGTTGGGTCTGCAATACAGCACCCATCCATCAGCCACGTCACTCGTTTCCTATCAGAACCTGCACTCTCTAAGAAGGGCTGTCGCTGCCCAGAGGCTACCCTAAGTGCTCAGAGAAAGCTGCTTTACTTCTCACATTCAAGAGAATGCTAGCAAGCCTTTAAAATGGGTAATCCTTTAACCACAGGAGGTTATAAGAGCATTTTTAACAGCATGGCAGAATTCTCAATGTCTTCTGTTCAATTCTGCTCTTACCTTCGTCGCTCAGAAAACTGACCCAGACTAAAAATAATTTGCGGAAAAAAAGGGATTGGGGGGATGTAACAAATAATAATAATTTGAGATGGACTCACTCAACCATTTCACTTTCAACTCTGCAAATGTGTAACTAGTGGGTAGCACTATGATGAGAACAGGACACGGTCAGGAGCACTAAGTCCATAACGCCGCAAGAAAGAAGAATAACCTGAAACTTCTATCCGAGTTTCACACGTGATTTTCAGTGCAGTTCTGTTCACTGGCTTCCTCTTGGTCAATGTCAGCAAGCAGAAGCACAGACCTGTGGACTAAGGTGCACCTGTCAGACAAATCCATTTAGCAGACACATACAACTGAGGTAAGTCAACCTGCAAACACAGATGAATGTTTGAGCTTCTTCAGAGCAAACTCCCACCTGTCATCTGCTGAAAACCTACACCACGTGGCAGTTGGTGTCTGCAAAAAGAGCCTTACTTCCCACAGTTTTAATTCACTCCCTTGGGAAGAGGCATACGCTTCTCTCTCTCCTTTTTTTTTTTTTGCCAGCATCCAGAAGCACCAAGGTAGTAATGCTGGTATTAGGAACTGATAGCAGTAACAACATCTGCAGAAGGAATGAGAGTTTGCATTTATACAGACACTGCACTCGTTTGCCAAGCACTACATGTGCTGATTAATTACACCGCTGTGCAGGGAGCTCCCAATGCCACAGCATCAACGCTGGGTTACTGATTGCCAAGGAAAGGTTGGTATACCCACAAATTCCAGCAGCTGCAACTCAAACCTTTCAGCTAGCAACTCTGTAATGGGAATGATAAGGGGGAGGGAAGAGTGATTTTTTTTTTCCTCCAGTTTTAACTAGGGCGAGACAGATGACTAGAAGCACTAGAAGGATAGAAAGCCAGAGCTTGATAAAAAATTAGAAGATAAATATCTCCTTGATAAAAAGATTATGCTAAGAACTGCCTACGAATCACATCCCGCTGCCCGTGCCTTATGCTGCCCAATTTATTAATAGGAATCTCACGCCACGTGGGAAGTCAATTTGTGAACAAAGGTGAAAAAGAAAAGCTGCTGGCAGATAACACAAAAGATGCTCAAAAGAAACGGCACAGGTGCCCTCTTCCCACCATAGAAGCTTAGGAGATGATTTTACAAGCACAAGCACAGTCCAGGCTTTTTAAAGAGTGTATATATAGGGGTGTGGGTGTATACATGTAAAACAGAATAAAAAGAATTCAAAGGGTTAAGCAGCAAAGAAGGGTGCAAGTTACAAGTATTTCACCCCAATTATGTACCAACTTTCCAATTCTTTATCTTCTGACACTTCCTCCTGCAGCAGCAATTCCTAATTAAAATAACCTAATGAGAGCCCGTTCTTATTTACAGCCCTGTATGCTCACACTCAGGGATCTCCAGCGAGACCACAGCAAACCTGGAGGGATCTCCAAAGAGCTTTTCAGTGGCGATGTGGCACACTGTCAAGAGTGGGAGGGCTGGCCAACTGGCAGAGCCACAATTTTAAATGTGCTTGGCCAGGCGAGGCCTGTGAAAACAAGATGCTCTGTCAGCCAGTGCAGTGGGCACTCACATTTATAACAACTCCTTTTTTGCTGAGTTTTCTAAGAACAAATTACTGTTGATGTTGACATCCAAGTGCTCTGAAGAGCGCAGATGGCCAGCAATGCCAAAGCCAAGACTTAGACACAAAGAAGCCAGTTGCTGTGCTTTGCTGCATGAAGGCTATCCAGCAAAGGAATTCTAACTCCAATCTACCCTTTTTCCTGTTGTTTTGAGGATCAAGAAAAGCTTTTGTCTTTTTTTTTTTTTTTTTTTTTAAAATTAATAACAGGCTAGCAGAGATTACAAATTTTGGTCATCCAGCCATGTTTCCCTTCACTAAATAGAAGGCATTCACACTAAAACAGCATGCTGCTTGTTTCACAAAAGGTAGGCAAGCGCCAGACCTCCTGACCCCCCCCATAAGGTCACCCAGGGAGGGGGGCCCACAACAGCTGGCAGCACAGCAGCTGACGGACACCACCTCTGCAGGGTAAACCTGCTTTTTGCTACACCAGGAATCAGTCACGCAGGCCAAGCTGGGCCCAGGCTCAGTCTTAGCAACATGAGAAATTGTGGCATTATTTTTAAATCCACCTTTATCATCTTCTACTGATCTCCAAGCAGCTTCCACTTCATACATTAAAAGTCCACCCCTCCAAGCCTGACACAAAGTTTCATCTTCGTTAAAGCCCCGTTCAGCTGTAACAAGGCTGAACCCCTGGCTGGATGGTAAACAAGGGACACACAGAACTGCTCTCCACCCTGCAGCAGTGCCCCAGGGCAGGCAGAGCTCGGAGTGGCCTCATCAGTCACGCAGCCACAGGGTGCCAGGCTGCACGCAGCACTTCAGCGTGCGTGTCTGCCATCAGTCTCTACACAGCTCCTGGGGAACGGGGACTCAATGGACAGTGGGATCACCTGTGATTACTTACTGACAGCTGTAGTGCAAGCCTCACGTTTAAACTGCTCAACAGCCTGCCTCAAACCAAACAAGTCATTTGGGGACAGAGGGTATGCAACTTCTGGTCTCTGAATTCCCCAGCTGATGCAAAGAGCTGAGGAGGCACGGAGGAAGCTCACAACCATCCTCCATGCTCAGCACTGATGCAGGAACTCTCTCCCCAGAGAGCAGAGCCAGAGCTGTGGATGTTTTGAAGCTCACAAGCCACTTTCACTTACAGCCCCTGCATTTTCTTTAAATGCTGTCAGCTTCTTCGTGCCCCCAGCACAACATCCCATGTCACAGCTCCAATACAATCGCTCTCAGCCTGTTGAAACTGAGCTCCTACCCTCCTGACCTAGAAGCTGAAGCACTCAGACTGAACTAGAGCATGAAGTACAAAAGCAACAGAATCATTCACTGGCTACAACTTCCCCATGAGGCTCAGTGAATAGAAAGGGAACCAAAATTCGCAGTGACTGGATCGGAGAAGAGAAGGCTCCAGGGAGACCCCACTGCGGCCTTCCTGTACTTGAAGGGAGCTTATAAGCAGGAGGGGGACTGACTTTTGACACGGTCTAATAGTGGCAGCACAAGAGGGAACGGCTTTAAACTGAAACAGGAGATTTAAATTAGATGTTAGGAAGAAATCCTTTCCTCAGAGGATGATGAGGCACAGGCTGCCCGGAGAAGCTGTGGGTGCCCCATCCCTGGAGGCATTCAAGGCCAGGTTGGCTGGGCCCTGGGCAGCCTGCTCTAGCCCTGGACTAGCGACCCTGCCCACAGCAGGGGGGCTGGAACCAGATGGTCTTTAAGGTCCGTTCCAATTTAAGCCATTCCATGATTAAACCAAGAGCAGTAAAACATCTGTTTCACCCCAAAGTCTGTGGACTGAACGCTCTGGCCAGTCGCAGCAGAGACTGACTGCGTGTCTGACTGCAGCAACTTCATCCAACTTCACAGGTGACCCCAACAGTTTCTGAGAAGGTAAAGAATTTTAAGGCTCCAGGACTGAATCAAGTTGGGCAGTTATTTAACTAACATCTCGGTTTAATACTCTTATCTCTGTAACATATTACACTTAAAAATCCTAACAGCCACAAATAAAGTTCTGTTCTCATTCATCAAATTTCACTTTGCTTTCAGGAGGAGGTGACAAATTGAATTGATGAAGCAAAGGACTATGTAGAGTACCATGCAGAGGATTAAGAAAATAATCGAGTTAAGTAAGCCAACTGTGCTCCACTTTTCTCCTGTGCTGAGTGACCCATTGCCCTTTATGGTTTTTATTTGCTTTTTCACTGCACTGCATTATGTAACTGTTCCCTCCAGCTCATGAATTTCCAAGGTGAACAAAAGCTCAAGTGATTGCATTCATCCTGGTCACAAAAGGTGATTTTTTCACTAACTTCTACTTAGAGGTTTTTGTATTTTTAATCACATAAAAATATTGAGCCTGTTGCGGTTAAGTCTAGCGACTCAGATTCTGTACTTTCCCACTGCTGGCAGGAACAAAAGTTCTAACGACATTAATAACTACAAAGATTGAAACAGACAAAGGCTGGAAAGGAGAAATGGTTTGGTGGTTGCTCTTCCTTCCCCTTTGCAGGCCACACTGCTCTTATTTAGCAGCTAGGGTGCCTAAAGCTGCTTTTTATCTCAATAAGCATCTCTCCACCCACGGTGATGTCCTACAAAAGGAGATCTGTCTTCGCAGGATACACCCTACATAAAAAGGACTGCAAGTCCATTGTCTGAAGTTATTTTCAGCAATAACTATGAAGGAGCCTGACCTGGAGTGCTTACACCTCACGCCCAGGGGCAAGAGCCAGGGCAGACACAATCCCTCCACCGTATAGCATGAACTTACTTGTGACATCTTCTCAACCTCATCTTTCTTCAGTGCTGAAAGCTACTGCTGGAGATAACCACAGCCTGTGCAAACCAAGAGTCTTTCATAGACTTGTGCTTACAAAAATGTGCAAAACACCAGCAAATCCTCGGTGGCATTCAATCTGTAATCCTGGCAAGGTAATGAGATTTGTAGAAGCTAAATCCTAGGATATTTATTATACTGTGAAAGCATGTTCAGTTTTAATATTTGTGAACGTGTGTGAATTCAGCTTATGTTTATAGCACAGCTGACGAAAATTTTCATCTAAATTTCTGTAGAATAAACATAATTAAAAAGTCAGAAACAGTACACCAAAACTATTTCATTCCTTCTCAAAACAGCAAAAGAAATAAAACTTCCTAATCATCCAAACAAGAAGGTGATCAAATGTCAAGCTTCAGAGCATAATCTTTTGACCTTCAAAATTCTAATAGCATTTCACCTCCCACATATAGCACATGACAACTGTCCATGGTCATTATAAATTCCCAAATTCAATCTGAATTACAAGGGTCTGGACCCAGCCATAAGCAGAGAGCAGATACGATGCATCTCAGGTAAATCCTGAGCTGACAGTTCTTACTTTTTCAGTATCTGGTAAATTCTTGCACTGGGCAAAGGATGATCCATCTAGTAAGTCCTTCTATCATAGAAAGGTTTGTGTTGAAAGGGACCTTAAAGCTCATCTGGTTCCAACCCCCTGACATGGGCAGGGGGTCCAGCCACTAGATCAAGTACCAGCTCAGGCTGCCCAGGGCCCCATCCAACCTGGCCTTGAACGCCTCCAGGGATGGGGCACCCACAGCTCTCTGGGCAGCTGTGCCAGGGCCTCATCACCCTCTGAGTAAAGAATGTCCTCCTAACATCTAATCTAAAACTCCCTTCTTTCAGTGTAAAACCCTTCCGCCTTGTTCTACCACTATCAGACTGTGTAAAAAGTCAGACCCCTCCTGCTTAATAAGCTCTTTTTAAGTACTGGACGGCAACAGTGAGGTCTCCCCAGAGTCTTCTCTTCTCCAGGCTGAACAAGTCCAGCTCCCTCAGCCTTTCTTCATGGTCTCCTCTGGACCTGCTCCAACAGCTCCACATCTTTCTGGTGCTGGGGTCCCCAGGCCTGAATGCAGTAGTGCCCTGCACAAGGGCAGAGCAGAGAGGGACAATCCCCTCCGTTGCCCCGCTGCCACTCCTCTTTTGATGCAGCTCAGGATACAGTTGGCCTTCCGTGAGGCTGCTGGAATGTGAGGCTGCTCTTTGCCCTTAAATTGGAAAGAAATTAGAACAATTTCATAACATAGGGTAGCTTTCAGTTTTTGCTGTGTAACAGCATTCACCAGCAGAATTCACATATTCACATTAACTAAATTTAATGACACTTTGTCAGTTGGATACAATTATTTTTAAATCAGGAAAGAACACGTATACAATGCTTCGGGGAAAAAAAAAAAAAAAACCTTTGCAAATCCTAAAGTTTGTCTTTGACAGAGAGTACTGAGGAACAAGCCTGTAGTCCACACTCCTGACGCAATTTCCTCACGTCTTTCTGGGAAGAATCCTGCAGTAAAATCCCAGATTTCATGTCAAAGTAGTACGAGCAAACAGTATTTTCTGTGCAACGTGCTTCATTTCCTATAGAACTCCAATAACAGTGTTATTTATTACATGGACCACCAGTAATTCCAACAGTGAAAAGAAATGCATGTGACAATACCCACTCCGTAAATAAGTTCAAGTGTAAAAGTCAAAAGCAATAATCACAATACTCCAGACTTGATCACTCTCAGATATGAAACTGCAAAATACCTCACATTGCAAGAAAGTAAAATTTAATCCTTTTGTATAGCTGTTCAATGCTCAGACATGAGAAATAAACAAGAAGTCATGACCTCCTTAAAAAGCTATTTTTCAGAGTCCTCACGCTGACCAGGAGTATTGCTCACGACAATGAATTACCCAAATGCAGTTTGCTCGCCACACTGAGGACAGCACTTCTGCCCTCGGCTGTGCAGTCAGCTCTCAGCATTACCTTTCCATCTCTGTTCAGTAAGAGAAAACCAGAGAGCTGCATGTGTGTCCTCTGCATAGCCTATGACTGTCAGAGAAGCAGCACCAGAGCGGTTCCAGCACCTGATAGAAGTCATCTGCTTCAGTGCCAGCCCTGCTGAGCCGGAGGGGTAGGTGACAGGTGTACAGGATGAGTGACAATTTCTGGGTAAAACATTCCTATTGCTATGGATTTCCAACTGCATGCTGACAACGAGAAAGACTCCCAACAAATCAAGCCAGAATACTAGCAGGAAGAAAACAAGAAAAAGAACGTGACAAAGTTCATTTAAAAAAAAAAAAGTTATAGCTTACTACCAAGCCGCAGTGCAAAAACAATACTTTTTTTTTTCCCCCATTAATGACAAGGTCAGATATAGATCTGTGACTGGAAAAGGAACAAGTGAGATGGAAATTACTGCAGGTAGCCTGGCATGGTCACACGGAGCAGCGTTAATGCAGCGGGGTGGGAAGGACGCCTGGAGGGCGGCTGTCCCGCCGGCCTCTCCTGCTCTCCAAAGCTGCCCGCGTCCGGCTGAGATCTCACGCAAAAACACTCAGAGAGGGACAACAAGACTGAAAGGACATGAAGGGTGCAGAGAGCTACAGACAGTTTTAAAAGTCAGCAAGGTACAGAAGGTTGAAACCACTGTGGGAAGAGAAAACAAAACCAAAACCGAAAAAACCATCAGGCTGTTCAGAGGAAAGGACTGGCAGTGATGAGCACTGAATATCACACACTGATAATGGAAAATGAAAGCTAAATTGCAACTACTTCAGGATTTTCTTTAGCCATATTGTTAAAGAAAAAGGATTTTCAAAGCAGAGCAATCATCATGGCCAGCGTGTTCATCTTGTCTTAACCAGGCTGTACATAGAGTACATCAGCAGCATCAAGGAGACTTAAACGTCACTGTAAAGTCTTTACTGGAGAAGGGTTCAAACTGCAAGCTGCAGATGTTAAACTAGCTTCCCAAAGTTTGGAGCACCAGTGTTTCTGAAAGCTTCTCATCAGAAGTGTTTTGAAGAGCACTGAGAGGAAAGGGTTCATTCTCCTCCTAAAGGACAGCAAAACTTCACTCATTTAAGTTGTAATGAGCTCTCAAAACTAGAAACATCTCTGCCCCACTAGAAAACACAGAATTTAACACAGAATTTAACACACTGCATTGGCCTGTCTATGAACCAGTCACTTTAAATTCCCCTCTTCTAGCGATATTAAGTCTTACATAAATTCTTCCCACCACGGAGGAACTGACAGATGACAGTTCTGGGGTGCAAGCAGGAAGCCAGGTTACCCACTGAAGGATGTGAGCAGGCACTCACCCAAACTTCCCAGCCTTCCACTGGGCAGAGATCAAAATCCAGTCCAGACAGAGACTGAGAACAATCAGTGACTTTACTTTTCCAGCATTTACATTTCCTACAGTGCATTTCTTTGCTTCTACTGAAACATAAAATATTCATGTCTGCACACCAGTGCACTTGTATAATCCCCTGTTATCAATCATCCAAACGAAAACAGACTATTCCAAATAATTCCTCTTCAATCATCAGCCAGCTTTCTTCTACAAAACCAGATCTTCACTACTCACCAAACCAAATCTATGACTGACAGCTTTTACCTTTCAGAAACAATACTCTCTGCGGCGTGTTCCATGAAGGCACTAGCATATGTACTTTTGATACGCTACAAAACTTTATACCAGATACAAATGTGCTAACGACGGAGTAAAAACACATTACAAGGCCATAAAAGCTGATGAAGAGTTTCAAGTTTATGGCAGGATCCAGCACGCAAGAACTTGTTCACCCTCCAACAGCAGTCTCTGCTTCCACATTCCTAGCAGTCCCCAGACACGCGAGGGAAGAGGCTGAGAGCTGTGTGAAGCAATCTCCCAAGCCACTTGCTGCCCATCCCGAGGGCCCCACAATTCCCCTGCCTCAGCCCATCACACCAGGGTGCAGCCTGCTGAAAGCTTTTCAGCAGAGAACCGATTTGATCCAAGGCTAGAGGCTATGTGAAACAACAGCTCCTTAAAATAAATACAAATTTAGACTCAGGTGGTGATAACTGCCGTTATTCCACAATTATTTCTGTAAATATTAGTCTCCAATACCCTTTTCTGTACCGAATGTCAGACTTGGTGACAGCTCACTGCTGCACTGTTCTCAGCAAAGAATAGCTGTTCACAATGCATTCACACAACCATTTTCCATGGTAAGTTTGATATATGACACTGTGCTGCTGAAATAGTGCATTCTGGTTTTGCTGTGGGGCTCCGTGTTACAAGAAATGGCAATGTCTCACCAGTGTCTATTCTTGATTCATCTTCACATCCTCTTCCCCTCTCTGCATGGGGTGGGACAATTACAAATGTACCTGCTGATTGATGTTACTGTAATTATCCATTATTGGATGAGTCACTGACTACATAAATCCCTTAGGAAATATAACAATGATTCTGAATTGAGGTGGAGTTGGGTTTTTTTGTTTGCTTTTTTTAAACAACATAGCTATTTTCCCATTTGCACACTAAGGCACTCACTCTAATGTACTTACTGTAAGCTTCTTCCCTCCCCCCCCCCTCCACTGGAATGAATGGGGGAAAAAATAACAGAATATAATTATTTCCAATTCTGAGATATTGAGCAGAAAGCTCCACTTTTCTTGAAGCTGGAAAAAAAAAACTATTTTGTATATATTATTGCCTTGGTCACTGTAGAAATATGCTGGTAGAAAGTGGAGGATCAGCAATTAGGAAGGGTAAGCTTTCAAACAAAGTGGAAAAGAGAACTAAAAATGTACCTTCAACAACATATATGGTCTCAGCAGGATCTCAATTTACTTGTACTTTCATTCTAGCCTTGATATAGCCACACAGTTCCATTTAAATCATTGAATCTGCAAAGGCACACTCCATGTGCATAATTCAGGTACTGTTTTGCTGTAAGCTACCAAAATACTACAAAATCACAGGAAACTTACTCAGCATTAACTATTAGCATCAAAACCCCACAGTATCCTCACACTACGGCTTACATTAGCAACTGTTAAGAAATGAATTTTAAGATTCACTAACATGTTACAGAGGAAAAATATACCAAACTGATAAATATGTCCTGCCAGAAAAAGAAAAAAAAAAAATTGAAAAGGGGAAGACATTCCTTTAGGTAGATATATGTTCACATGAAATAAAAAGATTAAAAAAGAAGTGCAGTGTTCAGCACTGATAGAGCTATGTATCTCTTTCAGGCTGTTAAGACCAGATCACATAATGCAACCAGTATAAAAACCTACTTGTAAGATGAAAATAGGTGTCATATAAAGGGGAATCTTTCCCCTCATTTGTCCTAAAATGTAAAGGATGCTTGATCATTTATAATCTGTGAACTTTATTCTTTTTCAGCTTCTGTTTTGCAGATATTATTCCATTTTAGTATTTGATTAATTTTTGTTTTGTTTTTAAAAGGACCAATTGACTTTGCAGTGCAGGGAATACAGACGTAATATAATTGCTAGTATGGCTGATTTTATGTTTGACTTCTATGTTCTCATATTTTCCAAGCTTAAAGTAAGGAAAGTTCTCAACATAGGTACAAAGATAAAACATAAGCAAAAACTGCATTCACCGCACAGAATGTACCTTTGTGGAAACAAAAATGAACCACAAATTCAAGAATATTAAGGGCCCCATGATGAAAAATGTACTCATTTTTTGGATGCAGTGAATACAGCAATACGTAAAATATCTCAGCACAAACGCAGCTAGGTCAGGTTTACATACTTTACAAAATAAAGCTTACCTGACCATTTCTTCCCAGTTCCATTTCAACTATCGCAACAGGAGTGTTTATCTGATCAATGTGTCTTGACTGTGACTTCAGATCCACTCTCCAGTTCATGTTTTTCAAGACATTATCCCAGCAACTTTGATTTACCAGGCTCTCATGGATCTTTGCTCGGTGGTTCTTCCAAAATTTTGCTATGACTGCAGCTTGGTCTGATGTGATGCCACCTTGCTTTTTGGTTTGGGCAGTGAGAAAAGCCTCCAGCTGATTAAAATCCATGTCTGCTGAAGCAATTGACTGTAGGGAAAATAGGAGAAAAAGAGAAAAGCTTGCTCAGAAGTACTCTTTAAGATTTGAAGCTGAACAGTCCAACAGAAGGTTGTATCTTCAGGGTTTTACGAACATATTTTTAAGGGATAGTGCAAACAAATCTCGGTCATAGAAATAACCTGAAGACTTCCATTAAAATTAATTTTGCACGTGCCTACACTACTTATCCCAGACTTTTGCCCCAGGACAGCTGGATCGCTAACACCGAGGAGGAAACTTGGAATGCCTTTGGGAATGCAGCATGTGACAGCAAGGATACTTCCACTCACAGCTTGGCCCTTTTCCCCAGCACGCCCCAAGGATACCAACTGGTCTGTTGGGTGGCTGGGGCAGGCATCCAGTGTGATACTGCTGTCCTGATGGGTGGTTAAACAGGAAAACAGGGGCATGCCTCTGGCCCATCAACTGGCCCAGACCCATCGACATCTTTGTAGCTTTACGTCCTCCTCATATTGTGGCACCCAACCTGCACACAGTGCTCGAGGTATCAAGATCTCCCTGCAAAGTCTCTCTCCCCTTGAGGGGTTCAGCAGCTCCTCCCTATTTAGTAGCCTGATGTAACCCCACTTACTGTCACCCTTTGAGCCTGACCCATCAGCCAGCTGCCCCGCAACGCACCTCGCTGTGTGCCAGACATTTTGTCCAGAAAGTATTGTGAGAAACAGTAGAAAAGCTTTGCTGAAATCCAAAGAGATGACATTAACTGGCTTCCCTTGGTCAGCTACGTGGGTAACCTTGTCATAAAAGGAGATTAAGTTGGTTAAACAGGACTTTCCCCTCACGAACCCATGCTCGCTGAGACCCATGACTGCACTGTCTTTCAGGTGTTTTTCAGCAACTCCCAGAATAATCCTCTCCGCGATTTTGTCATCTTCACCACTTTCCAAGACAAAACATAATACATCTGTGCTTTTTAAAACTGCTGCTGAAAATGAGGCCTGGTGCTGTCCCGAAAACTGCAGGACGTTGAGGGAACTGGCGATGCCTCTCCCACGGCTGCAGACAGCCAGGCACTGTGCGCCTCAGAGCCCGCCTGTAACACCAACTGGGTGTTGCTATCTACACCCACAGGCCTGGAGATACAAGCCTGCTGCTTCTCCCTGCCTCTCCCTGACGATCTACGGTTGTCAGTGGAGCACAAAGCACGCCATTTTAGTCACATCAAAAGTGGTCTGAAACACAACAGCAGATTGAAAACAAGAGCTAGCCCCAAACAAAGAGCTCACACATCACACAAGTGACAGAGAACAGCAGCAGGAGGTTTGCTGCTGCGAAACACGGGAAGCCAACAACACGCCCTTATCTCCAGCAGATACACCACATCCTTCTTACTGTTTTTTCAAGAGAAAAGCAAATTGGAAGGAAATCCCCCTTCCAAAACACAACACAAACCTTGTGATCTGCAACAGGACTCAGCCTTGTGTCACCCAGCAGGAGAGCTGTCTCCTGAAGCCTTGGTACTATTTAACTTCAGAGGGAAGCTCTGACTTCCCTGGGTCTCACAATGGATTAGCTGCCATCCGGTATGCAATTAAGAAAATAAATGGCAGTCCATACTAGAAGTAACTGCTCGGCTGGAGCAGGATTCCAACTTAGTCTGAGCACTTGGCAATTTATTCTAAAATACGAGGTGTCTAGCATACCACTCTGTCTTTTTCAATTCACTCTATCTGCGTATTGATCACCTTAATCATGAAGATATTTAACTTGAGGCATATTAAGGTCTAATCATCCCTTAAATGAGAAACAACCCACTTCTTTTTCTTTTTTAAAAGAGCTACTGTTTAGACTCGCGTACCTTTCAGGCATACATGTCTTCCTGAAGAGGCCTGTCTATTAAAAGCAGCGTGAAATATTTTTTGTTGTAATATTTTTCCTATTACTGCACCTGTGCATGGACCTGTTTGCGTGTTCTTGCACACCAGCTACCTTTTACATAAATATTTTGCGCAGGTTTCTGGGAATGGGGGAGGAACAGGGTGAAGAAACAACCTCAAACCCCAGCACCTTATGTAAGTGGAGTCAAGACCAAGATCAGCTCTGAGACTCAGAGCTTCCCCTCAGCTGTGCAGAGAATTGCCTTCGGCTTTATTCCTTTACAGAAACCAAGACACAGAGCATGTCCTCTGCTCTGCATGATGCAAAGGTGTCATGAAATAATTGTGAATCAAACAACCACATAACTCTTTCCTATGCTTGATTTTATAACTTTCAAATATTTCACGTACATAATTCATAGAATTTTTTAAATCTCATCCCCTCCACAACAACTCTTTTTGCAAGACACGACAAGATTTCTGGCAATACTTTGCTAAGCCAGTAGGAAAAAAAAAATGAACCACACACACAAAGTTCCTTATTGTGCTTGACACATGATATAAATCTGACTTCTAAGTGTAGCCAAAACAGGAAGTTTATGACCAAGCTTGCAGCTATAAGCATAAAGATGACAAGAAATGTTACTGGGGCTTGTACAGGACAGCTAACCTTGTTTGTTTGGCAGACATCATCAATGGACTGGGAGTCAAGATTCTCTACGAGTAGCATGTAAAACCTACGTACGCTCACGTAGAATTAGTACGTGGGTATACCCAAATGCCATCACACCAGACAGAGGAGGAAACCACATGTCTCTGAGAAGAAGATGTAAACGATTGCTAATTGTGACATGAGTGCACAAACAACACGGATCACTTAATACTAGAAATGTACACAGCTGGGAAACCATAGCTGTGTTTTGGTGGAACATGTATTGGAGAGCATGTGCTTTAAATAACACACCACTACAGTCCTATGTTCAGACTAGAATCTCTCAGCTTGCAAATAAGACTACTTCCTAACAGTTCCCTTTAAAGTAAATAAAAGAATGTTAATTTTAACTGGAAGAGAGTACAAAAAAACCAATGAGTTATACCTCAGCATAACGGGACTAAGATGTTACTGAAGACATTTTCTTTGAAATTCCACAACAAAACCCACCAGCTATAAAGGTTTTCAAGCAACTAAACCGCAGCAACTCACTTTAATATTATTCTTCATCCTAACTTGGAAACACTTCTTAGTGAGACAGGAAACCAGATACAAGTTACAAAGAATGAGAGAACAACGAAGGTTTTTGGTGATCTTCCATCTCTTTTATCGTACAAATACTTGTACAACTCATGCTTTAAACAAGCACAGTTGTGCTCCGTTGCTCATAGGAATGTCGACAGTTAAATTTTTTTAAGCTTGAGGAAATGTTTTAATTTAACTTGGCAAAAAATTATAGTTCTAGTTATATTCTGGACAGCACTACAAACAGTTCTTTCCATTATCTTTAACAATGCTCCTTTATCACACAGGCAGAGTATCAGGTTACAGTGAATACACCTTATTGATATTTCTAAAGGTTAAATTAAAGTTGAAACATGAGTGGTTCTTCTGTGTTTATAACTAAGGACAGATAAAACCTATCTGATTACAGGTCTCTCTCTCATGCTTTTACTGAACACTGGGAGCGTAGGACCAGCAACTGAGTGCTACCAGGACAATGAGCAGCTGCTGTCCAGTGCCACTGCAGCGATGAAGGTGGTTTCACTGTCAGAGAAAACAGCACACACATCTTAGCATCACTACTGGAAATTCCTCAGGACTGCAAGGTGCTGAAATCTGTTTATTCCAGCAGCTCCTACAGCTGAATTATTTGCAGCATTGGTTCAGGAGGGATACACCGTACTACCCTCAGTCACTTAGTCCGGATGAACCTTACAGCACGGGACCTGCTGCAGCCCCACCTCGACCACACTCCAGGAAGTGCTGTCTTAGAAGCAGGACACCAAGGGAAAGAAGCTGCGTAGGATCCGGTTCCAGTTTGTATCGAATATCACAAGTGATTTATTACTTCAACACACAAATTTTCAACTAATGAAGATTCTCCTTGCATTATATATCCTGATACTTGATATAACGCGTTTTTTTTCTGGGAACCACAGCTCACATGCATCATATGCTGAGCAACTGGCTACAGCTTTCTTCCCAGAGGCTGGGGAGGTGCTTAAAAGCAACAAGAACCAGATGTGGTCATAGCGACTATTCCTGCATTCATCTTCAGTAGATAGCCATTATCTCTCAGAATATAATTCAGCCAATAAAAACATGACTTCAAATACTATTTCCTTAATGGAACAATATTTGATAATCTAGAGTTTTGTATTTGCTTAATTAGATCCATTAGACATGTGCCTTGGTACACAGGACAGGAAAACAGACTTAAAATCATTATCTCTTCTGAGAAATAGAGCCTGACAAGCATGCAATGCTAGTGAGAAACAACAATTGGTAAAATCCACTGGGAAAGAGAACACATTTCATTTCCAGAAATAAAACTCAACTTGTCAACGATAGTGGAAGAGCTCCAAGAGCTGGCCATGCCAGTCTGTGTAGGCATTTTCTCCAGCTGACCCTCAAAAACCACCAGCTGCTGCCAGCCTGTAGCACAGAGATCACAAGCCTGGACAAACGAGCCAGTGCTGAGCACTGCGCTAACGAACTCACCTCTGCAGGCTTGTGTAGGTGGGGGGGAGGCTACTCCTGCTTCAGCACCGCTGCCATTTGGATGCTCTCTGAAATGCAAGCTGGAAAACTGCTCATCAGACACTCGGGGCACGTAGATGGGGTGGGGGACCAGCTGCAGGCAGGGACAAACATGGAGCAGCTCTGAACCTCGCCTGGCCAAAACACCGTGATCACAGAGAGCCAGATCCCACTAATGTAGGGATCTTGTGCCTTTTTTTCAGTAAGCATCCTTAGAAAAACACCTTCAATGGATCTGGGGCAAACAGAGGTCATCTCTGCTGCATGCAGGTTTGGGGAACACAGCTTTCTCTACATTTAACAACGGAAAGGCAACTCTAGGAGAGCAGTGGGAACAAAAAAGCTCTCAGCATCTTGGGGTGCAACCACGTGCATGGGTCCCAGTGACTCCAAACTGCTTGTCAAAGTCACCGAGACATGTTCCAGGGCAAACAGAAGCTTCAGGCAGGACTACAAGGCAGCCCTGTGGTTTCTGAGGACCTCTTCCCAGGTGTGCACTCACCAGTGCCTCTCCCAAGGGCTGCTGATACATTCACTCCCACAGTAAGTGAGCTGCCTTTGTACACATTCCCTGGATATGAGTCCAGGGGAGTTTCCCACATTTCTGAAGACAGCAGAGGTTTTTAACTACTTGGTAAGCTGTGTCTCACCAACACTATTTATCCATTTATTATTTATCGTCATTTATTGCCCAAGAGTTCTCCTGACAATTGGAATTAAGACAAAATCGGATACAACAGCCTGCCCACCTGCATTTGAAACACTGATCCATCTTCAAAAAAAAATACAAAGCTAAAGGCCTGTCCACTCCATCAAACTCATAATTCAGAAATCCCAAGTGACCTTAACAATACATTTAATCAAAGTACAAAGATCTTAATTAAAATCTTTAAGTCTTCACCTAACCCATTGAGTCTTTCACTCAAGTTCTTTGCCACGTCCAATATTATTTTGGTTTGCTTCTTATTTAGCTGTAATGCAGTTAAAGGGGAGATTAAACTGTCAGCTCACAGAAAAGAGCTGTCAATCATTGAGCATACTGTAATGCATTTTGTTTAGAAGCCTGCAGCTTAAATTTTTCTCCAGCGTGTAACAGATCATCTTCAGCATCTCATTCTAACCTGCAGAGCCTTTTGACTCATGGCCAAGGAGACGCTAACCAGGTCAGTGGGCATCCAGTGGACATGTAAACCTTTTCAAGTTGGGCTTACTCTGACTGTTGTTAAGCTTTCTGCTTGGAGAGGACTTGTAACACACAATACCAAAAAAAATTCACTCGACTGCTACCGCAGACGGGAAAAAACACGTATGCATGGTGAAGTTTCAAGCAAAATTACATCCTTCCTGCATTTCCAATCTTACTAAGCTTGATTTCACACAGACTTGTCCAATGGATGGTTTCCATGCTCCTTCATTTTCTTCCCTGAGGTTCCTTCCCACCAAGCAGAACCCCAAAATCCAGTAACTTAATTTTTTTGCATAAAAATCCTCAAAGCCCAGTGTTCTCTGCTAAAATTACTTTCTCATTTGAATGTGAAGTTCAACAATTGTTGGGGGGGGGGGAGCATGCAAGAAAGTTTATTCGCAGCTATTTTTGGCCTAGATTACAACTAGAGATCCAAAATATAGAGATGCAAAACAGATCCCAGCGTTAGTTTTAAGAAGCTTCTGAAGTTACCACAACATTTTTTCTCCAGCCTGCCTCTACCATCGGTCTGCGTGTCCGCCAGAAACGACAGTTTGGACTCATAATTTCCCAACACACCACTTCCTTAACTTATTTGCAGTTGGTGTCATCTGTCTGTGGCATGAAGGCTCATTTGGTGACAAAAGAAGATGACAGGCTGATTTAAACAGGCAGCCACCAGACGAACCACAACCCGAGCCATTCTCCTGTGGTCAGAGAGCACTTCCAGCAAACACAGTGCTGAGTCCAAAACAGCGGCTCCCCCAGCTCACTCCATCCTAAAACCATCTCCAGCAGAAGGAGAACTGTGAATCATGGGGATCTCTCTGTCTGGACCTACTGAAAGATGCTCTCTGTGCTTACAGAAGAATGAAAAAACAGAACAAGCCCAACCACTGATAACATCAGTCATAGCTGGATCTCCAAATGATGTCTGTGTACTCACAGTCTGAGTAGATTGCAGAAGCTTGGGTTTTAAGCAATAAGCGTGAGAAAGAAGTGTCATCCCCTTCCTGAGTAATAGTTTCCAAATTACTTATAGTATTTAAAATAGAAAGAGGAAGAGATGCATAAGAAAAAAGGCAAGGGAAAGCACTTCTCAGAAAGCACAGCCGGGCGCTGGGCAGGCTGGAGAGAGAACAGAAATTAAAAAAAAAAAAAAGGAAATATTCTAGTAATAGCAGATACACTTGCATCTACAAGGCATATATGGGAGGATTAAAAATATAAATCAATTGTCCATCTTGGCCTGGACTTAACTGAATTATATTTTAAAAAATGTCTTTTTTTTTAAGCTTTTCTCCTCGCTTGAGTCAAATTCTTTGCTATGGTTTAGAAAGCATTTTGCCACTCGGGGTGGAGGCAAAGAAATGTCACTTTTCCAGTATTCCTAAACACGCAGCCATGCCACAGACAAGTCTGACAGGTTCAGCCTTTTCCAAATGAATGCGCGTACACACACGCTCCCTGAAATACTCCCCAGCAGAGCCGAGCTACCTTCGTTAAGGACGTATCAAGCTTGGCAGGTGACGTTATTCAGCCTGAGATGCCTTCTTCTTCAGCCCTCCCGAAGCAGCCAGATCCAGAAACAAGAACTCTCAGCAAACAGAAGCCATTTAATGCAGCATTGCTGAAGAAAGAGAGGAAAATAAAAGACAGAGAAATCCAGATAGGGCAGAACAGATACCAGACAGTAAATAGGAAGAAATGTGAGGGAGGGAGGAAAAGAAGAGACAGACAGACAAAGTGACAGCCCTGGAATTGGTGGCATGACCCGGCCTTCTCTGAAGAGATCATGTGATTGGGATTTTATTCTCCTCCTTCTTCCTCTTACAATAAAATAAATGGGAACTGTGTTTATCAGGTTTCTACAATCATTCTGGGAAAATTACTTGCTGTCGTGGACTACTGCTTCATGTTTAATCTCATTTCACATAGTAGAGTTAAAAATAGAAGTTGGATCAGCTCGTATTTTGAGGGCAAGGAGAAAAAAAAGTTGTAGCCTTACCCTGAATGCAAAATGGGGGAGACATTGGCAGGGCTTATTGCAGCACTCCGCAGGCAGCATCCCTGTAAGTAAATCAGGCCACGTGCAAACCTGCTTCATTGTGAATCCAGCACAGAAAACAGAATTCACACCATGAATTGTCATTTTTGCTCAGTGTATGTCGAATGTTTGCACCTTAACAGTTAATTAACTCTGCTAATTTCTGCATTTACATTTGGATACTAGCCTCCTTTATAGCAAGGCATAGGTACTGCAGCAGCAAACAAGGCAAAGTGGTTGAATCACACCCTTCAGCTGTACCATGTCTTGCCACATACTGTGATCTGGAGCCAAATTCTGACTACAGGCTCCGCTCCCCCACCTTTTACAGCTGTAAATATACCACTGTATTTATCAGCTTTATTACATTCTGGGCAGCAGGTGGAGTTACATTTTCCTACCTGGGAGAACAGCTCCTGTACACCTAAACCAGGCTCACAGTGCCCCTGCCAGGGTCTGGGAGCAAACAG
The DNA here is from genome assembly GCA_013396635.1 of Penelope pileata. NCBI lineage: Eukaryota > Metazoa > Chordata > Aves > Galliformes > Cracidae > Penelope > Penelope pileata. The sequence continues at coordinate 4,576,869 of WBMW01000972.1, forward strand.
CTGGAAACCACTGCAGCCCTCCTCCAACCCTGCAGACACATGTAACAGCAGCAGGAGACCAGCAGGAAAGGAGACAAGTTTACAGACGACACAGTTTGAAGGGATGCAAAAGCAAGAGCACTTCACCATCTGCTGAAGTCGTTATTCTGGTCAGTATTGTGACTGCTGGTGTTACGTGCTGACTGTCTGACAGTGAGAGCTAAGCTTCCAGGCTCAGGGTACCAGGCAGCAGGTCCTCCTCCCGGCATGGCCCAGGGTCCTGAAGGAGCTGGCTGATGTGGTTGCCAAGCCACTCTCCAACATATCTAAAAAGTAACGGCTGTCAGGCTAAGTCCCTGGCGTCTGGAAAAAAGGGAAACATCACTCCCATTTTTAAGAAAGGGAGAAAGGAAGACCCAGGGAACTACCAACCAGTGAGCTTCACCCCTGTGCCTGGGAAGATCCCAGAGCAGATGCTCCTGGAAGGCACATTAAGGCACATGCACAACAATTCTTCACTCAGAGGGTGGTGAGGCCCTGGCACAGCTGCCCAGAGAGCTGTGGGTGCCACATCCCTGGAGGTGCTCAGGGCCAGGCTGGATGGGCCCTGGGCAGCCTGAGCTGGTGAGGTCACCCAGCCCATGGCAGGGGGTTGGGGCTGGGTGGGCTTTAAGCCTTATGAGGGCAAGAGAGCAGCAGGCCAAACTGCACTGTGGGAATGGGAGCTGCTCTGTGCGGGTCCTGCTCCCCCCGCAGTGCTGGAACACGCCGCCAGCGCCTGGGAGCACAGCCCAGGCTGGGATGCTCAGCAGAAACCACTCCTCACTTTCCCATGAAGATTTAAATACCACGTGCTCTATACAAAACGCTCTTAGAACCAAATCTAATAAATGTTTTTTTTCTGGGGAAAGAAAAGGCTACAGACATAACGAAAGAGCCAAAATATCAATCTGGAAGTGTTCTCAAATGGAATCACATTAAATATTTACGACTAGTTTAATTAGAGAGAATTCTCCATTTCGATCAAGCTAGATCAAGTCACCTACTGGTAGAGCTGGCCAAACAATCAGGTTTTACAGCCCATCTGCAGAACAGCTCTCCACCACCGCACCTCCACAGAGCACGAGCAGTGCCCTCAAGTCAGGATGCACACAGCACTGGTTTGCAGAGCTCACACACACCTCAGCCCAAACTGCCGGCTCTCAGCAACATCTAGCTTCAGATTTCACTACTCAAGGCCTCAACAGTGAGGCTCTTCAGCACTCAGATGCTCTGAGACAGTGCACTCCGTGTCACCAAAAACCACAAATTCGCTCTTCCCATGGCTTTTAGTCAAACAGGGGACACTTATATTTAATATAACAAACTCATCAACTATCCACATGAGCTAGAAAATTTCTCCAGCACTTACTTTTCATTAGAAGACTGTTTAGAGATTTCCCTGACATGTCATAAAATGAATCCAGTAAACAAGAGCACTCTCTCTGCCGAGCAGTGAGCAGCTGGTGCTCCTCTGGCCTTACTCTCAGTGAGACACAGCCAGATCCCTCGCTATCTTCTCACCGTGCAGGGTCACCAGACAGAGGCACAAACACAGCCATGTGTCACACAACAGGAGGCATGTCCAGTAACCCACTCGTGCATCCCTTCTGGCTCTTTATAGCTCTCAAGGTGTGACGTGCATCGTAACAACCCAAGGCCTCATGGGCCCATCAGAGGGAGGTGAGGCTCGGGCACAGCTGCCCAGAGAGCTGTGGGTGCCCCATCCCTGCAGGCGCTCAGGGCCAAGCTGGATGGGCCCTGGGCAGCCTGAGCTGGTGGGGGACAGCCATGCTCATGGCAGTGGATTGGGGCTGGGTGGGCTTTGAGGTCCCTCTCAGCCCAACCCACTCTATGATTATATAATAACCAAACTTGTCACTCAGTTGTATCAGAAAGGCACTAATTTCTGACCACTCTCTTTTCTGATTTCTGCTTTTGTGCACACTTGCACACTTCATAAACACAGACCTGTACACCACACATTTGGCCATCTGTGGGAGTAACACCACGCTGCCCAGATGGGCTGTTTCATCTTTGGCAGAAAAAGGAAGTTATATGTGTTTTGTTCATCTCAAGAAAAGCAAAAATTAAGTTTAATTAAAAAAAAAATACAGAAGGAATCACAACTACTTCAAATTTATAAATACTTGTACCATGTTTGATGATGTAAAATTAACGGGTGTTTATAAAAACAGTGTAGCAATTACTCTTGAACCAGAAGTGGCAAAAAGAGCATGAATGAATCACACATCAGACATGACAAGCTGAAGAGAGACAGCAGAGTCGCGTGCAGACATCAGCCTTGGTGTAAATACGTCTGTTGCCTTCTTGCCTTTTACCAGGATTCTACTTCAGTGCCGGAGCGCCTGCATACATCTTAAGGGCACGTTTCATAATCCTGACATCACAGCTTACAGAGAGTGCAAAGCAGGAAAAGGAAAAACTAGCCACCAAGGTGAGGCAGGGATCTTCTGGCAGGGATTCAAATTAAAAATAAAAAATTTAATCTTATTTGGGGAAATACTGAATTTCACTCCAACTATATCTGTACTGTGATTTTTACTGTTGGAAGACAGATGAAAAAAACAAGCTTTCAGGAATATATTAACATCCCAAATCAGAGAAAATATTTTTAAGAATAATTGTAAAGAAACCCTGCTCTTAAGTCTAAGAAAAACATGTGGCCAGGCTGGGCATCCTTTCACATTTGCTCTACGCAGTGTATTTCACGGCTCCTTTCACCAAGACTCAGCTGTAACCCACTCTTATTTACGTGGAGGCACACATCAAACAGCATTGTTAACAGGTTAATACAGAAACTGTCAAAGAATGAGAAGGAAAAAAACTCATATTCCAAGTTCACTGTCACCTTTAGAAGTGAAATATGCAGTCCTCACAGACAGCAAGTGAGCAGATACCGGACTCCATGGGGAGCTGAGGAGGGAGGAGGAATAGACGCACTGTTCAGCTACAGAGCTACCCAGTGCCCTACCACACTGAGCTCTCAGATAGACCTTGGACTACCAGCTCCACAAAGGTGTTTGTGCACTGCAATCAAAGCAAAGGGCATTGGAAGGTTTGTGCAAACAGTCCCATCTAAAATCCTTGGGTATCTACAAAGTACAGGATGATTCGGCTTCCTTGTGTATGACTACTGTTAATAGAACAACACTATAGAAAGATGTCCTTAAAATACTGTCCTTAAACTTAAACAAGGTGTTCCACGTAGGTAAGTGCCCCAAAATCGGGAACCTGTTTGGTTTTCCCAGTAATGAATGCTACTAATCCCTTACAATGGAGGCCTGCCAACTTCCAGTCTGATCTGACTTAATGAGTGTTTAATAAAGATGTGGAGTAAAAGTCATTGTGTAGAAGTATTTATTGTTATTTATAAAGAGAAATATGAAATAAGAAAATGGAATATTAAAGGCTTCTTCTTTAAGGAAGTCACTCCACCTTGTCCTGAAGATGAATCTCCTCTAGAGATAAATTTGAGGCCTTCTCAGTAAGGTGTAGCCAAACTTTCCACCAAAGGAGAAGCTCACAGAGAGCACAGCAAGATAAGTGTTTTGATTATGCTGAAATTCATTAGTCCAGTCTGGCTGCTTTCCATTGACCTTAATAAGAGTCTAGTCTGATTGAAGACTAAGGAGTTGGATCTTGCTTCTGAAGTTCATTACTACAAATTAAATGCTTCTACTTTTCTTAATTAGTGTTTGTCAAGCACGTGCCTTTTGGAATCTATTTGAAAAGGGAAGAAGACTCCCTTGGGCTTCACATGTCGTGTCGTGCCTTTATATCAATAACACTAATTCCATTTCCTATTCCCAAAAGGATGGTGGAAATGCTGAAGAGGATAATGAAGCCACTGCCATCACCTCAGCTCTGGCTGGCTCCTGGACCAGCATTAGGCCTCTTTCTGCTACAGTGGGGCCTATGAGAAGAGGGAACTTGAGTGGTCTCTTCTTCCTTCTATTTGATGCATTCAGAAGAACTAAAAGAAAAACAATCAACAAGTATCCACACTGTAATTGAGGAAAAACACAGACTTACTCGAATGCGTGCAATCAAGATGAAAGTCTGCCTACTTTTTAGTTTACCACTTGGCCATAGATAAGATAAATAAATGACGTGATGCAAAAGTTCAAGTAAACCATTAAATATAAAGTAAGCCATTTCCAGTGAAATGGCACGTTTATGGTATAGCAGCACTCCATAGTCTCAAATGAAATGAGCCTAGGACTGGTTTCATTAGAAAGTGGTCTTTCACCTCTGTCTCCTACCTGAGTCATAGAAAATACTGCTGCTTACATGAACTACACTATACCCGAGTCTCCCTGTTTCTGTCTGCTCCCAGGAGCTGCACTCATCAATGCCCAGGAGCAGGAGTGCTCACATGGTTATCATTTGCAGTCGCAGATGAGAGTTGCTCCCATCACGCTGTCCAAATGACAGCCTCATTTGTAGGCATCTGCTCACACTGCAGAATTCCACCACCTCTGCATCCCGCAGCAGCCAGCAAAAACACTGCCTTCTACATGTCTCCTCAGTAATTAAAATAGTAATGGAAACAGAACGTGAAAGATTTTAACTCAGTAAAACACTGAGTTTTGCAATCAGGGAAACTGAAAAAGGATGAACGCTAAGAAAATGCAGGAGGATAAGAGCACAGTGGCCTTACTAACTGACATGTAGGAGCAGGAACTGCAGCTCGAGGCAGCGAAGCACCAACCTTACTGCTCCTGTAAGTGCTCTTCAGCCACACAACAGCCTGCAGCCAGCCCTCCTCTCCAATCCCTTCCTTTGAAGAACTTCTCCCCTCCAGTTCCCCAGCGGTACTCCTGCAGCCGCCCACTGCAGCAGCCCTGCTCTGAGCTGAGTGCATGCACACCCAGTGACATCCAGCACAGCTGAGAGGGGAGGCACCCTGAGAGCAGGGAACGTTTTTAACACTGCAGTGTAGCAGATGGCATTGAAAGTAAACACTCAGCTTTTTACTCTCCTAAGATGATGTTGAAATCAGACAAAAAAAAGGAGTGCTAATGTTAGGCATATGTAAGAACAGAAAATGCAGAGGTGGTGGAGGAGCTGTGTTCAGATCAGCGAGCTATGTAACAGCAGGGCTTCACTGGATTAAAAAACAAAACAGAAAAGACGAGGATTGTTATTCGGTTGTTCCAGGCAAGCATCAATTTAGTTAATCATTTTCTCATGCATGTCCAACTACAACACTGCAGGTATACTCTCCCTCCCAAAATGCTATGCAAAGTTACTGTAAGCACATTTTTGCCTAGCCCAACAACAAATAATATTACTCAAAATAAGCACAGCCACGAGAAAGAAAGTTTGAAAGTAGGTAGTAGGTAGGTAATTTGGGTAGAAAGTATCTGATATGGACAGAGTTCTTATTGACACTGCTTTACAGGTTAACCCGCTCATTTTTACCAGAATTGAGAAGAAGGAGCACATCTCATGGTTGCTCATTTCCAGTGAGCAGATACAGGACAACAGCAATCCAACCCACCAGAAAGCAAGGGATCTTTCACATTAACTTTCCCAAATGATTTTATCTCAGCCTTTCCACTGAGGCTGCTCTGGCTCCCAGCTCCGGGGAAGCTTGGACTTGGAAGACAATTGTAAAGCACTCGATAAGAAGGGTCCGTCACCAAGTCCACGTATTTGAGGATTCACAAGTTACTGAGAGGGAAGAACGACAGCTTTCTTGCCACATTAGAAAGTGCAAGCAGGTTGAGTTTCTTCCCCCACCAATGGCTGCCAACAGAAATCCTGAAGATGATGCAAAGGTCTTCCTCCTCTGTGAGTAAACTTTGTGACCACGTTTCTGCTTGTCACATAAGGGCAGACCTCTTTCATGAAGGCCAGGATTCTCTCCCCTCTCAAGTAACAGCATCAATGCTTTGGGAGATCCTCTCCAGGTAACAGCAGCAACTTCTTCAGGAAAGAACAGCAGCCCCAGTAGGAGAGTGACAGCCTCTGGGGACAACAAATGGCAACTGCACTCATCAGCCTTCAGAGCACCTGCATCGTGCTGCTGTTCCTCCAGAGCATTTTACACACTGAGCAGTTTTATCTGCTGGTGGCACTGAGCCTTCCCCCATGAGCTGTTAGATCAGATTTTGACCAAAAGGTTTATTAATGCAACAGAATGCCTCCAAAGGCACACAGAAAAACGATCATTGGGAGCAACTGGGCATTTCACAGCACAGAAATAGCTTCAAGGTGTGGCCTGAACAAACCGTGCATGCCAGCAGCACTGCAGAGCTGAGCAGAACAGTGCCATCGGCCTCCTGGCTGAGTGACAGCAAAATGAAACATCACGGTCACCGGTAAAGCTGACAGAACTATCAGGAGAATTTCTAGTGAAAGCAAGAGAAGGACGAGGGCTAGTGAACACCATGTCATGTACACAGAGTTTGGGTGCATTTTGTATGTTGTGCACCAAGCACTCGGCTCTCCCATGTTCCTTATGTACATTTCGATTAATATTTTACCAGTGGCACACTGCTGTAGTTATTACAGACGGTAACACCCTCAGGGTTTGTGAAAATAAATATTTCTAATCAGATATAAGAAAATATTTAGACTCCTCGTGCTGGCTTTGTGTTGTCATTTGGCCAATGTACAGCTCGCTCTGAAGCACAACAGTCAGCCAGGACACTCAGCCCAGCAGCGAAGGAGCAGGCACAGTAATCCCAATAGCCTGCTGCCACCAAAAGGAAAAGAGTGGAATTACTCCAGATGTGAAGGAGTAACTCTTATTACTAAAACTAACTCAGCAAATTCAACTTACATACGGAGGAGACAAATTCAGTACTTTCATCAGGATGAGGTCTTTGAAATCCAAAAAAGCTGGGTGTGAGAACTGGTAGGAGCTGATCTCCCCCAGCTTCTCAGTGCTTTGAAATCTGATGGGATGCGAGGCTAGGAAAGATGCAAGCATAGAGAGTAAAAAAACAACTGAGATGTTATAGTTCTCCAGGACCAGACCTCCTGGAGCTTTGTTCTGCCTTCTAGGAAATTGCACACAAGAAGTTCAGATTTTAAAAAGTCCGTGTCACTAGAGGTAAAAGTAGTAAGACAATATTATTGCTCTATGAAATGAACCTGGCACCTCAGAAAGAGGTGTTTATTGTTCACAACCATTCTGCAGAAAAACACACACAGATCTACAGAGAGAAGAAAAAGAAGGGGATTATATAAAAGACAGTTTTTATAAAGAAACCAAGACTATACAAAGATTTAAACCCTTACTGCTGCAGTACATGTGATGTACTTCTGTGGTCCTTATTCACCTGCATGTTCTTGACACCATGCTTTGCACACGTGGAAGGCAGGAGGGTACATTAAAGTCCTGTCCCTTCACCCTAATACAAGCCCTAATACAAGCAAGTGGCTGATATACATGCATGGACTGGATTACAGTGTACTTTCTGATGAGTACTTAGAGGATGCGGAGTGCTACAGAACTAAACAGTCACAAAGGCAGTGAACCTCTCTGCTTCTAAAAACGAACTGACAGCATGTGTACGTATCAGGGAAAAACTCAAGAGACAAGAATGAGGTATTGCTCTTCCCATCTAATGTAGGCATTAACATTCCCTACAAAGTCAACAAAAGACAACATAAGACATCTAGTCTTTTCCATGTTGACTATGCAAAGAACCCGGGCTCTTAAATGAGGTATCTGAAAACAAGCAGCATGGCCACCTCTCAGAAGAATGTATTTGGTGTGATTTGGCATTACTGTCAACTGGAGACATGAAAGTTTCTTTTCTTCTTCTGCACTCCAGGTGCAGACCGCTGCCACACAAGGGCAGTGGCTGCACGAGCTCTTGACTTTCTGTTCCTGCTCTGCTCTTCGTTCCCCTTTCCCCACCACCCAGAGAAGGAAGGAAATAGTAAAATCTCAAAGAGAAAACACAAGCATTGCTATTAAATGCTGCAATCATGCAGATTTTTCACAGTTAATTAAATATAAATATATATAATACACAAATTTGCTCAGACACTGGTGACAACTGACACGGAGGGGATAACACAAATCTTTAAGTGCTCCTCCAGGTGTCAGGGAGACACCAGCATCCGAGGCATCCACACAGTGAGACATTATAGATGTAGGAACATTTCTGAAGTCAGCTGTTAACAGCCAACACAATACGCACAGGAGAAAAAAGCACATTTAAATTCATAGAGATACTAAAGGCATTCCCTGCTTCCAAAGGGCAACTTCTTCCTCCCATAGCAGCAGAGCTGGGAAGCATAAAAGGGACATGGCCCTCTACAAGACCAGAAAGTCAAGGGATTTTTTAGAACTCTGTAGCACATACATCCCAAAAGTATTCACAGGACTTAGATGATACTTCCTCTGAGAGACCCACTAGAAACAAGGACACCAAAATCCATGCATCAACCTGAACGTGTGTCTGAACTAGGTATTGTTTATTGCTTAGCTCAAAACGTCAACTGTAAAGCGCACTGATCTCCATAAAATTTGAGAGTTTCCCAGGAATTCTGTCCATAAGGAGATGAGCAGAGTTCTGGGGATGAAGACAAAGACACACACCTGCTAACAGCGAGATGCTACATTATGCTGCAAGGTGCTGACCTCAGAGATGACAGGTGCTACTGGTTCTGGTTCTTACAGCAGCACAGGGAGGACATAACATCCTTCCCCCAACCTATATAGCAGTCTTGCAACAATGGGCAACATCCAATAATTTCAATAATCTGCTTTCTAGGGCTTAAGTTAACACCACGTCCAGCACAAGACATCTCAGCTGGGCTTCAGTAAGAGTTGTCCTTGAGAGGGAATGAAAAAAACCCCACAGACAAAACCAGGAAGTCTTCAGTCCTGAAAGAATCAGATTTTCTGATTCTGCTGGTAATACCCATTCCAGCACTTTCAGGGTATCATCTGAATTTGATCATTAAAGAAACAACAGAATTTATGTAAAAGCAGAAAATAAGTGCCAGCATCCTCATCAAATTCCAGATCTGTCAGGTACACTTGCCTACCTACATTTCTCCAAACACATTGCTTTGGCTGAGCAGCTGCCCCATTTCAGTAACGGCTAAAGAGCTACATATTTCTGCAAGAGAAAAAACAAATCACACACTGAGTTTGGAGATTATTCCTACGAAATTATCATTCATCTAAAGTTACTGCACCACAGCACTGCATTGAAACGAGTAGAAAATATTGCTCGTGCTTGCTAGTTATCTGCCACCAGTACCAAAAGCACCTCAGGAAAAAGAAAATGCTAAGAAAAACAGGTGAGCCAAAACCAAGGAGGGATCTAGCCAGCTGAAAGCTGGCTACCAGCGGAGAGAGCTGTGGATACCACAGCAAAACTTGGCCTACGCAGGTCTAGAGAGGAAACTAATCTTTGAAAATAAAAGAGCAAATCAAAACTGGAATAGAAACCAAGAGCAAAATGTTGAAATATCAGCCAAAGTACACAGCGTGTGTGGGAGGAGGAACGCAGAAAGTATTTGTCTAACAGATTAAAAAAGGACGTTTTACAGTCACTTGTCTTTTACAACACACACACTTTGGATCCGGTAACAAATAAAAATATCGAATCATAGAATCCTTAGAGTTGGAAGGGACCCTTAAAGGCCATCTAGCCCAATCCCCCTGCAATGTACAGGGACGCCGACAGCTCTATCAGGTTGCTCTCCAGCCTGACCTTGCAGAGAAAAGCAACCAAACCCATTTCTTTTCGTTTTTCAGAGCTTTTTTCAGCGTGCTAATCGCAGGTAATTCCGAGCACTGCTCAGGGAGATGCCGTTCAAAACACGCTTCTGGAGACAGCTGAACAACCTTCAGCCGCGCAAACAGCACCGTGCGGGGACAGACAGCAGAGCTGGCGCGGCTGCTTCCCCTACGTGCCAGAGCGTTTTGGCAAGGAGAACAAAGCCGGTACGCAGAAGCTCGCTGCTAAGCGCTGGCACCGGGGCGTTACAGCTCCCGGCGGAGCCCGGGCTCACCACGGGCTGCTCCCAAGGCCCAGCAGCACCGCACACACCGCAGCCCCACGCCGGCCCTTTCCCCGCCCGCGGGCTGAGCGGCGGCCCCGTCCGCCCGGGCCCCGCCCCGCCCTACCTGCAGGAGGCCGCCCATCTTGGCGCGCAGGGCCCGGAACTCCTCCGGCGCCGCCTCGGGGTAGAGCTGCCCGCGCAGCAGCTCCTCCGTGATGTCGGCCTTGCCGTAGTAGGCGGCCTGGGCGATGCCGTTGAGAAGCGCGCCCAGCGGCTTGCAGCCCTCGGCCGCCGCCGGCTGCTGCTCGGCCGCCGCCATTTTGGAGAGGCGGCCCCGCCGCCGCCAGCCCCCGCCCCGGGAAGCGCAGCTGCCCGCTTCCGCGCGGCTGCCCCGGCGGGCTCTGAGCCGCTGCCGGGTCTGTGGCTATGGCTATGGCTGTGGCTGCAATAGGCCTCGGGTATGAAACGGTGCTGGCTGGGCTCGCAGGGCGGTGCCGGCGCTGCTGTGCCTCAGCCTCTCCAGACCTCCGAGTGTAAAGCTCTACAGCCCCGACCCCACCCATCCCGCAGGCAGCTTTCCCCGTTAGCTCAGATCTGTCCTAAAGCACAGCCCGAGGCTAGTAGTAATGCTGGAGCCGGTAGCTTCCACCTCATGGCAGGCCGGTGCCTGGCCTCACCTTTACACAGCTGACAGAAATGTAAGAAACATCACTTCTAGCAGCGGAAGGCGGTTAACAGTCCATAAGCTGACAGTGAATACCAAGTGCCAACATCCGTAAGTGGAAAAGCAGTAGCTCTAGAAGTGGCTCTAGGATTTTATTGAACACAAATATTTAGGCACATACTAAGTAACTGTACATTTAGCTTATTATCAACATCAGGAGTGACAACTGCAGGGACACACCAACACGGATCCTCCACTGATCAGCACCTCCCCGTTCCCTGACACTTTATGCAATGTTTCAAACACATCTGTTATTTCAAAAAAGTACAAAAAAAGACGCTCCCAAAAAACCACAGCCAAACAGGAATGAGGTGATGGGGTCCAACGAATCACTGCCATCTAAAGCAGCTCCTGAAACAGCAAGGTGCCATAAGCTAAGCACCAGGTACCTGGAGGGAGCTCCCACAGGTTTGCTCCGTGCCCCTCTGCTGTGAGATGCAGGGCGGACCACGAGAGATGGGGGCAGTTAGAAAGAGGTACTACAGAAACCAAGCAACTTCTCTGTGCACCTTCTATATAAGTTCAAATATAAAAAAATATTAAAATGCTTTGTGTGTGTACAGGCACATACAGTCACAAAAGAGACTGTGTGCTCTCAAAAGAGATGCCTGCAGCACATGTTCTGCTGTGGTGCCTTACACCGCCTGATTTCTGTTATTTAAGCCCTTCCTAGTCATGTTTTTTGTATGACAGACAAGAGATACTGCGTTGCTCTAAAATACAAATTATGATCAACATGATCTGTTCTGCCCAGTTCTTTATTCTGCAACTTTTTGTATGTAGAGAACCAGCAGAGAACACATGCAAGCTGTCCTTATCTAAGTGGGACCTCTTGAGCTGGGAAAATTAACAGCATCTGTAATTTCCTTCCATTCATTTGGACAATGACTGAAACATCCACTTTCTCCAGTGGTACTTGGATTAAACAGCATCTTTAGAAGCTTTAAAGCCACTGGAGACGCAGGAGAGGCAGTTTGTTTCCGCCACCAGAAATCACTAGCATGGTGTGAGAGGTGTCACTCGGTGCCTGCTGTGGGTACGCACTGCTCCACGCACAGCTAGCTGTCCTGAGACCCAGAACGCCTCTCTGGGGAGCACAGCTAGCATTTGCTTGTATATTAAAAATATAAAAAAATAAAGGGGAAGGGGCAAGGGGGAGAAATTACAATTCTTCAATGGCCTATCTGTATTACCACAGAAAATGAAACAGTGCTTGCCATCGCTCCAGTTTAAATTCCTGAAGATTTTGTTCCTCGATGACATTTTTATTTCTGCTGCAAGCTGAAATATGTCATTAAGTCCTAATGAGCAATGCTGCTTTATTGACTTAGGTTGAGGTACAAAGACATACTTAGAATTGCTTTTTCTTCTCAGATCTATTCAGTGTATTGCATGAAGATGCCAAAAAAGCTGGTGAGAAGTGCATGTTTCTGACTTCAAAAACAGTATAAAATTACCCCAAATGCACATGGCAGCGACCAGTAACCCGTGTCTTTAAGAACATTATTTATTTGTTTTTGTAAACAACCTTAATTTTAAACAAATTAAAAATACATTGAAAAGTCTCTCTCTATATACACAGTACACGTTCAAACTTCACTTCATTGTGATGCCATGGTTCAAGCAGAATAACAGAGTCCTTTCTCCCAAGCCCAGCTGCATGACAGCCACCCTCTGCAGCACAGCGAACCACGCTGCCGGGACACGGTCCGGTCCACAACACTTCATTTGTTGTTTATCACCTGAACCGTTTTTCGGCCGTAGTGGTAATAGCTGTACGCAGATGTTACCGTTGTGAAAGCTGTGATGCACCTTCAGGGAAAATAGCTCCTGTAAGTCTCTCGAGCTCCAGTATGACAGCAAAGAGTAACACTTGGTTCAGGGAAGGGAAGACAACAAGCTGTTTCTGTATTTGTAGCCTAGATAATTTTTACCGGCGTGAGAACTGACTGATGTGCGAAACTATCCCTTGGCAACATGAAAGGGGAGCGTTCAAAAAATCCAAAAGACCTGAACTTATTTCTGTTTTAACAAGTTCCAAAGCTAAAGCACAAGCTTTGGCTTCAGCCTCTTTTTTTCCCTTCCCAGACACTAGGTGAGAACCACATGTATTTCTAAATTAGCAGTGCTCCTGAGTCACAGGCTGGCACCATTCAGGTGTGACTGAGTCACAGTCCTCTGCCAACACGCTGCCAGGCTCATCAACATCATTTTTTTTACTCTATTCACACAGTACCCTGCTAAGTAACACCCAGCATTTCTTCATTACTCACAATACAGTAACTCCCTCAAAGTCCCAGAGAAATAGCAAGGTAAGCATCTCCCACAGATGCAATTCCAGATTTAGCTTTCCAACAGCATGAAAAACATATTTGACTTAAAATAAATGCTCCTTGTTTCTCAAAAAACTTTGGTGATGTTCTGTTTGTTTGTAAAAAGAAAAGTAACACTGCATCTTCCACTACTTTAAACTCAGTTACCATGTAATTCTGCTATGGGCAGTTCAGCCTCTTGATACTGACCTCTTACCTAACAGCTCAGGAGAAATAATGCCACTTGTAACACCTGCCCTCAGCTACAACTAGCTGATCAGGTCTCCTATAAATTAATTAACAATAAATATATAGTTGCTACGTCAGTTAAGAAAAAAACGGTAAAAATTCAGCCACAGGGGTCCATGAGATCATTTGGGCAATGCTTTTTTATTCCCCACTGATTGATTTCTACTACTTGTCTCCTAAGGAGTACATTAATTTATCTTAAAAAATAAATAAATAAGAGATAAGTTACCATAATGTCTGCAGATACACGCTGTCCACATAATTGAAAACAGGAGCTGCTAAAGAAGCCGCCACCAAGATGAGCTGAACCGCTGTGTTCATCTGATAAAGGCAAAATGAGAAGCATGACCAAAAAAGCGTATTATGCAAGGAACACCAACATGCATTTGTGTTGCTTATTTAACAAGCAGTCTATGTACTATTAAAAAATACTAGAAAAAATATTTTTAAACTTCTTTTAATGAAACATCTTATACACTTGCAATCAGCATAACTTCTGACTATCATGCTGGAAATCTTTCAGGACTTAAGCTGCCTCCAGGTCAGCTGGCACTATTTGGAAACTGCATTCAGCAGTAGTAGGAAACAGCCTCCTCCCTCCAAACTACACCCCCCCACAACTAAGGTGAAACGATCTTTTATAACGAGTTACTGCTCTTACCTTGCTAATGAACGTCGGTTTCAGTTGGGCTGTGGCATAACAGGGATTAAAATACCTACTGAGTGTCCTCTTTTGGCAGAGAAAAAGGAAAAAGAGGGAGATTAGCATACTCAGTCGGATACACACCTTCACATGATACAGAACAAAAATCAGTGACATTGCTAGAGCATTACACTGCTGCTGCCCTTAGGTGAACTATCAGACATCGTACAGAGACGGGAGAAAAAGTTACCAGTGGCTCTGACTCGTCTGCCTGAAACCTGTGCTATGAAATGCTGTTCTGCTCACACATCTGGCAAAACCCACCCCACTTTTGAGCAACCATAAAGACTTGAGGCAAATCTCTTGCTTACAACTTGCTACATGCTTATTGGGCAGATACACATGTAAGAGCATGTGAAAAGATACAGTCATCATAAAAATGGTTACATGTTCATACAATGTTGTTCAGCATTACACACTTACCGGTGGAGAAAGAGTTTTGTATCGCACATAGAAAACAGCAGCAATGAGGGCTACATCTCTCAGAATGATCATGGAAGTAAGTGAAACTGAAAAACCAAGCCAACAGGAGCCGGTGAGGAGCCACGTCCAAGATCAACAAGCAACACAAGACAAGAAGAGCACAAAATACAAAGCAGGAAGAAATAACCACCCTCAACTTCCAAAACAGTTTTAGGCACAACTGAAGACTTTTAACTTCTGAAAGGTTTCATCTGAAGTCTTAAACCAGTCTAAGTAATCTTTTGATGTAACAGCTTCCTTTGAAGAAATCACACTTGAAAATAGCAGCAATGCTTTTAGTTTGGTAGGTCTGGGCTGGGGGCAGGTGGTTTAGTTTGAGCATTTCATAGCAGCAAACAGCAAAGTACAACTGGCAAAACAAGCTGTGAGCTACATAGTTTTCCCTCCAGGAACAGAAGAAACATTAACCCACATAAGATTAGCTCTGTACTGAATGCAGCACATGCGAGCAACGACGTCTGCTCACCTGGGATAAGATTCGCACAAGTCAGGCTTACGTAGAGCACACTGATGAGAATTTTGTCAGCCAGCGGATCGAGGGCGCTTCCCAACGCCGATTTCTGATTGGCCCAATTCCGTGCAATGAAGCCATCCAACTAGGGAAAACAACGTGCAACGTTCTGTGTTAGGGAGCCAAGAATGAAAAGAGTTTCCATCTGCTTCTGTTACGAGAGATTGCACGAATGACCTCACGCAATCCAGCTACCCCAGCTACGATGGAACCCCTCAGCAGATCCTCCTCTCACTCTTTTTTTCCCCACACACGGCATTCTGGAAGCCTATAAGCATTCAATTCTCCTTATTAAAAAAAAAACAAAACAGAACAAAAAAAAACCTTTAAAAGCTGTAACTGCTGTTTTAGAAGGCACACCTGCAGTTCACCAGGCACTGCGCACCGGGGGATGTCAGCCCCCCATCCCTCACAGGGATGGGCACAGCACAGCTACAGGACAATATACAAGAACACAGCTCGTCTCTTCCTGTGGTGTCCCCACTCCCATTCTAGGCAGACTCTAAACTCCATCGCATGCCCATGGGACCGCTGCATCCCGCGCTGCCCCCAAAGCACTGCCAATCCCACGCCAACGTACCAGATCCGTCACGCCGGCCAAAACAAAGACACCGAGCGCAACGTCGAAGTTTTCCTCCACGATCAAATAGCCTAAAACCGGCGCCAAACCCATCCTTGCCATGGACAGGATATTTGGGATCGTCCACGGGTTTTCGTACTGCAAAGCAAGAAAGCACAGCTTCAGGCCGGGGAGCAGCCCCGCAGCAGCGTTACCCGCGGCACAACGCGGCGGGGCCCCGCTGGCAGCCACCCGGCGCCCCACGTACCAGCTCGGCGTAGCGCCNCCCCGCCCGCGGGAGCGAGCGGCCTCCCGCCGCCGCCATCCGCCGCCCCGACCGTCCGGCAGGGGATCGGGGACAAGGGACGGGCCGCGGGCTGTGCCCGTGCGGCGCCAAGGGGGGGCGGTGCGACGTTTTGCGACGCTTTACGGCAGCCCCCTCAGTTGCGGGCGGCGCGCTGTACGGCAGGCTGCTGGCCGGGGTCGGGGTGTCGGGCCCCCGCCGAGCCCTACCTGCACCCAGAGCGGCATGGCGGCTCCGGTGGCGGATTGTGCAACGGGGGGACCTCGGGCAAGATCTTTAGCACATACGTTCCTTCACAAGTCCTTGAAGGAAGAAGTGGCCGGTTTGCTTTAGCATAAGGGAGCGGGAGGCCCTCGTGCTCAGTGCTTGGCCAACGGCCTCTCAGCTGTGTTTGCTTTGGCTTCGGGAAAAGTAAGAGCTGACTTCTCCAGGTGCAGTCACTGACGTATTCTTACCCCTTCCCCTTGCACTACCTGCTGCTGAGGAGGCTGCGTTGTGCTGGTTTTGTATTTCTGGCAGTGGTTCAGCCCCCAGCCCAGGTTTGACCCCATCTGTGCACAGTGGTCAATAACTGGCAAAAGAAAGGGAAGAAATCAGCCAACACACCAACCAACCAACCACATGTTTGTGAACTCTGCCTCTCCCTCACTTCGAAAGACTGGAGGAAGGTAAACTGTGCATGACCTCAGTAATTCCTTCTTCTGTCAGCATGTGGCTGTCCCTCACTGTTTGGGTGAAGACAGCGCGGAGCTGGCAGAGCACCGCGCCTTCCCCAAGTTTGGGCCCCTCAGCTGGGAGCACCACGGCAGTGAAGGAGCTCCCCAGGGCACAGCCCCGCTTCTGGAATGCCAGTGCTGTGTTTTACACAACGCTGCCCAAGGGTGGCACAACCATTTACACAACGATTGCGCAAGGGTACAAAGGACTGAGGGGGAGGGAAGGAAAAGGTCACTTAATGGAGAAGCTGGAAGAGAGAAGCTAGTTTTCTCATAGTTTATAAGTCACTTAAAATAAAAAGGGGAAAAAAAAACCCAGATGTTCCAGCCCTGCATTACTGAATTACTCTCATTTTCTAAATGCTTACACAAAGCTTCTCATCTGCCATCTTATTGCCGTTGGCTGTGATCCCCATGTCATAAAATCAAGCAGCCTTCAGCGGCAGGAACAGAGTTAAATGAAGACATACAAGACACGTAACACGAACATGTGATAGCTGCTCACACCCACACCGGTGTTCACTATCACAGATTTCCCATGTAACAAGTTTAATGAGAGAAATAAAAATACAATTCCCGTTTTACACAGTAAGCATTGTGCTAAGGAGACTTCCATAAATAAGGCTTGCAGTTCAAATAAAATCTGTAGGAAGACCGATAAATTCAGAGCTGCAAATCAAAAAACAAAATCCATTTCAATAAGGCACCACTCCTACAGCTTATAAAGCTGCAGTGCCTCAACACAAAGGTTCCCAAATTTTTGGAAACATTTCTATACTTGAAATTCCTCAAATGAACTGCAGTGCTAAAAACACAACTCACGTCGTCTTCTCGTGACAGATTTCAGTTTTAAAAATCTGTGGGTCCAACAATCACTTCAAGTTTGGAAGTAGCAGTGGTTCCTGTGATCAGCTGGGCTACCAGCCCTACAGGTTGAGCCAAGCAGCAGCAGCACGTGGCAGTACGGCTTACGCTGCCTCCTGGCAAGCCTGCTGGCGTTACTCACATTGAGCGGGAACCTGAAGGGACAAACAGTGCCAGCAGTGCATCAGCTCCTGGGGCAGGCTGCAGGTTGGGCACCTCATTGCTGCACGTCCATCAGCCCATCCCAGATGCAACAATTATGTCTCAACGTTTATCACAGTGGCTCTTTTCACATAGTCTGAAGCTGGTAAAGTCTCAAGCCTTTTTTCAGGAGATAACCCTGATCATTCAGGGATTCAATAAAGCTTTCAAAATCAAACACCTGGGAAAAAAAAAAGACAAATATATCAAATAAAATTTATTTTTTCCAATTTGATAAAGCAACATAAAAGAATTGTAGTGTTTGCGCATTACTTAGTGAGCTAGGGCTGGGCTAGTTCCCTTAGCACACCACCCGTGTGCCAGCAGGTAGCACACACTCAGCTGCATCCTCTGGTGCTTTACTTCACACTGATCATATGTGGTATGGCACAGAAAAGCGTTCTCTACATCATGATGTGCACAAAGTATGCAGAGTAACGTGTAAATCCAAGTTGTGAAACACAAATATCAACCAAGTGTACTGAAGAAAAGTCTATTTTCTACAGCTCTTATTGATTTCCAAGTATTTATAATGCATTTTTTGCCCACTCAATATTACATGTTATATATAAAGGCAACATTAGGTTTCACTTACAGCCACAAGTAACTAGTTGCTAAATGAATGAATGAATGGCCTTGTGAGAAGAGAGGGGGCAATGGCATGTTCTGCCAGGTGGGATTCACACCAAACCCAGTCTTACGTATAGTCAATATTAGGACAAGCTTGGAGACAGAAGTCATCTCACCCCAGCAGGGCAGAGTAGGTTAACCAGGTGACAGTAATAAAGCACTCTATTGCCCACATCAAGTTCCATACAAAGAAATTCACTGTCACTACTTCTCATTTATTACACCTGAAATCCATTCTCATGTTTTACGTTGGCATTTGAAGCTTTTCAAAGCAGAAAGTAGAATTACCCATCAATATTTTTGCTTGGCTAACCCCCCCCCTCAAGTTATAGGATAAAAGCCACTTGTGGCCATGTGTCCCAGATGATGTTCCTACCGTGTCACAGCATTAATTAGGATGCTCGAAGCAGGAATTACAACCCAAAGGGCATGTGCAGGCCTCTGAAGGTCAAGCAGAAGCTCACTGCACAGACACAACCGTCTAAATAATAAATATGCAATCAGCAATTCTGACTGCTCCTGTAGTTGTTGAAGGAATGCTTGATTTCCAGACTTACTCGTATTTGTAGCTCCTTTGCAACTTGCCGAAGTTGTTGCAAATCGAAGAGATTGTTATAAGTTCTTTCTGCAATGCTGTTAAGGGCAGAAACAAATCTTTTTGCTTGTGACCGATTGCTCATCCCGGACCCATGCTGTGAACGTTCGAAGTCCAGTTTTCCAAACTCATCTGAGTAGGTTCCCAGCATGCTAATAAATAAAAACAAATGGGAGGTAGAAAAGTAAAAATGTGTGAATTTCCTTCTTGAAACACAACTGCTTCAGATGCTAAGTTTTCAGAAGCCAGACAGCACTTTTTTCCTAGGGGATGGTTTGCTACCTAGGGCACTCAGATTAAGCATCTGTCCAAATCACTTTTGAACTGAAATTGTTCAATAGCAACAACAGAGAGTGGTCACACTAGAAGACAGCATTTGGCATCCTGTGGACTGATACTAGTAATTCCTACAGTGATATAACTCAAAGGTCTAAGCCATAGTATTCAGCTGAGGGCTGCTGCCAGTTTGTAAACAGGCATTTAAAACTCTGAATATTGGTTTGTGGGCCTAAATTTGCTTACATCATTTCTTCACTGTGTTTGCGTGTCTGTTATAAGAAGTGAATGAATGGCAACATGACACTTTATTTTTAAAGCACTGTATATCATATACCTGTATTTCATTATTTCTATTACATCCTCAGCATCTTCCTTGGTACACTTCTCCCTTAATTCCAGCCTTGATCGTGCCTTAAAGCAAATTAGAAAGGTATAATTAAGATATTATACCTGGTGAGAGGAAAAGCTACCATCCTGCCCCATATGCACAACAATACAATAAGCACAAATTTCAGGAGCACAAAGATGGAATCTGAGCCTACAGGATCTAGATGACAAGTCCTCTATGGTTTGACAGCACTTTGATGTCACCTCCTTCTTACACCCATTATCAGGATGCAGCTTGCAGTTTCTAACAGCTCATTCTCAGGAAACAGCACATCACAGATAACGCTACACTTTAATAACATTACAGAAAACACTTAACAGTTCAAGATGGACAGCAGCTCATCCCTGCCTGCACCTACTTTCTCTCCTTTTAGGAGAATATGATAGGTTTTATTTATAGCTCCTAAAGGGTGTTTTACTTCATAAGAGGCTGTAAACAACAGCAGTTCTTTAAGCATCTATAAGTCTCTTATATCTTATTAAAAAACAACAACAACGCAGTATCTTTACTTTCAATCCTTCAAGTCTTAAAGCTTGAACTTACCTCCGTAAGTCGGATCAGTGACTCCAGCTGCCTTGTGGTGATTGGTGTGCTGTCTGCTCCCTGGTTCTGTTTCCGAAGCTCGAGGTAGAATTCCTGAAGGACCTGAGCAGCTTCTGGAGATAAATTTGGGTGAACGTACTGCCGAGCGTATCCCACGTACTTCCTCAGCAGCTGATGTGGAATGGCATCAAAGTTTTCTCCTGGTGAGATCTAACCCAGTTACAAACAAAGGTCTTAGGCTTCTGATTTTCTGTCAGAACCTTATAGAATACAACACAATGTTTAATGTAAACTTTTCATCTTCTTTGCTTTATCTGATGAAATCTTTGTGCAGCTCTGAACATGTACTATAAGGGCTTTGGTTCTACATTTAGGAGCCACATTCTTTTAAAGTCGATACACCATGTTTAGACATGTAATTAAACATGTAATTAAAAAAGGGACATGCTTTAGTGGGCAAAATTAGTAGTAGGTGGACAGTCGGACTAGATGATCTTAGAGGTCTTTTCCAGCTTGAATGATCCTATGATACTTTGCCATTTCAGAAAAAGCAGAAGCTTGTAATTTGCACTTCTTATTGTCAAATGTGATGTAACTGTATCAAGAATTCTTTTTCAAAAAGAGAAAATCCAATTTCCCTATTATTACAAGAAGTTTAAGCCACACTGATGACATCTCATTTCCAAAAGTGCAAGGATTTAGCCCCTGTAGCAGTTTGTTTTTTCCAAAGACTGGAAATTTGCAGCATCAGCCCTCAAACTGACCACAGAAGTTCAATAAAAAATATTGTTTTCTTCCTATAATCCTCAGTCTTCCTTGGTTTGCAGACATCCAAGTAGTTGTTTACACACTGCTTTATTGGCCTTCAGTATTTCAAAACATAATCATGTCACATAAAATTATTATACCCAGTCTGGTTCTGTAGCTCTTTACTGAAACCTAATACAGTGAATTTGATTTAGAGCATTTTCATGCAAAATACATTCCCACTACCCCAAATAAGAAAAAAAGCAGCCTAGCTGTTAAAACTCTCTTCTGTGTGAACTGATAGAATTTTACCATCTCCAACACGATGGATGTTGTTAGCTACAAGAGACAACTTGTAGAAACTGGTGGCTGGGGCATTAAATCATTTTTCAGGGCCAATTATCATGGGAAGAATAGAAGTGGGAGACTGAAGACGGGTCGGCAGGTCGGGGCTGCCAGGTCCCACAGCAAGGAACGCTGCAGGAAGGGGCACAGCAAGAGGCACAGGACAAGCCCTACCTTCAGTCTTTCAAGCAGGGGCCGATCTGAAACGACTTCAAGAACAGAGCGATCCTGCGCGCCGGTACGACTCACAACAGCGCTGCTGCACGCTGCCTGCTTCCCAGATCGAATTGCCATCACGTGTTCTGACAGCAAATGGTCATGATCTTCGTTCGGGGTGTCCAGCAAAATAAAAACCAAGTCAAATCTTGACAGTAAAGCACTCCCCATTCTAGAGCAAAAACAAGGAAAGCACACAATGCTTGTATAAGAGCAGCAAAACTACAGCAACTCTGCTCTACTTCAAAGACAGTTAGAGAATCCTGTCCCTATCATTCAGATTAAAGCAGAACAGCAATTTCTCTCTCAGAAAGCATGAAAAATTACAATAAGCTTGTGTTCAAGCTCCAGGAAACTACAAATCACTCATACACAAGACTGGCAGAAGCTCCTGTGCGTGAACTATACAAGCAGCATTTCAGGAAGTGCTCACTTCAAGTTCTCAGACACTGTTTTGGCTTTGTTATAATGTCCTCCAACTGGGTTTGCTGCAGCAACGATAGACGTCCTGGCTGGCAAACTGCAAACAATGCCAGCCTTGGCAAGGCTGATACTTTGCTGTTCCATGGCTTCCAGCAAAGCCTGGTGCTGGCTTCCCATCTTATCAAATTCATCTATTCCACAAATACCTGGAAACAATTAGCACAGGACAAAGACTTATCAGAAAACACGTTAACTGATTGACAAGTGTATGCTACAGTCCAGCACAACGTAAGAAATTGCAGAAACTGTAGAGTTCTATACACATCTTAGGCCCCAGGAAAGCAGGAACAACACCCAGAGAAGTCAGTGGAGAAGCTCAGAACTTCCCAGATCTGGAAAGCCGCCAACATATTTCAAATTGACATTCTCAATCCACAGTTATGCAAGAGCTGCAGTTAACAGCCTTAGCCTCAGCAGCACCTTGCCCCACCACGTTCGTCAACATAAAACCTGTAGCATGACAAATATTACCTTGATCTCCAAGCACTAAAGCACCAGCTTCCAAGGCAAAATCTCCAGAAGCACCATCTCTAGACAGTGTAACAGTCAGGCCAGAGCTGGTGGAAGTATTACCACAAACATACACACCTCGAGGAGCAACGTTACACACTGCCTAGAAGAGAAGGAAGCACTTTATTCTCTCCCCAAGGTCAACAATTTCACAAGCTGCATTCTAGAGAAACAGTACAAAGCAAAGCAAACCTGTTTCCTTCCATTTAACATGGCCCAACAGTGAAGTTGTAACACCCTGCAACCAGGAGACATTTCTGCCAAGTAGCAGGAATAGCTACTGCCACAATACTTGCACACAGCCATGCCTACTGTGTTACTCTATCAAAATGCTTGGGAACATCCTGTCCATACCTCACAGAATTGCAGAGACATAGGCTCTGTGTCTTCAGACCCCAAGGTCTATCTAGACTAACATCCTGTGCAAGTGCCCCGCACAAGTGGCTTCAGAGGAGGCCACTCAGTTTAAGAGGAAGAAATTCTACTCCTAACTGGCTTTGTCACAGTCATACAAAAACGTCCACCAAGACTGACACACAAAGGTAGCAGCATGTCCCTTTCCCAAAGGGGCAGAGATGTGGGCCAGCAACATAGAAATAGGGTAAGAGAATGGAAATAAATCTTGCAGAAGGCAAATGGCATGGTAGTTCTAAGAATGCACTTATTTTATTTGACAGGAGGTCAGCTAAAAGAAGATAGGAAGGAGCAAAACACCTGAGCAGGGAGGAAGGCTGGTGATATGAGCTAACAAGGGAAGGACAGCAAGCCCACACTCTATTTGAAATCCCACAGGCTTGACTGAGCATACTTGCTTGGGTGTTTTGATGCTGCTTCTCTTATGCAAGGCTTTCTGCAAAGAGGGGACCCATTTGGGTACCATGCTGTTTCTGAGGCACACTACATGAAGAGATCACTCCAGCCAGGCTCTGTCTTAGCACAGCTACCTCTCTGTGCTTGCAAGAAGTCAAGGTAGCAAGGAATTAGAAAAAAAAAGACAATCACACAGTAGTAACAAATCAACTCATACTTGCAACATTTGACTTTTGCCTAACCCTGGATCTCCAACGACCAGAACGTGTGGATCTCCTCGCACTGGGATTCTGTTCTTGTCATCGACAAACTTCTGACATCCTCCAAACAACGCCAGGGCCAAGCCTGCCTTTACGATCTGTAGTGGCACATGTCAATACTAGTAAGTGTTCAGTCACATTGACCAACACTGTCAGGCCCCCAGATCTGCCTGTAAGAACCCCTTCCCACTGGATAGAACTTAAATCCCATAAGAAAGTTCCAAAGGTATGAGGCTGCCACCTCCTCATCAGTTCATGCTTCAGAACGTCACTGAAAAGCCACCCCCCAAAAACACAGCTCCTGCACCCTCCCTCCATCTCGGATAAACTTCATACATCCCCTAGGAGTTTAGTGAGACATAAACATTTCAAGCTGAAGTTGCATGCAGAGCTGTTAAATTGCATACCTCGTGGCCATAGATAGCAGGACAAAGAGAGCTGAAAAAACAAAGCATATTGTGACACAGGAGGAATACAGATCTCTTGTCAGTATTGATTAACCACTTGTTCTATCTCTTTGTCCCAGAACATCTCCATAAGCACACACATTTTTTGCTTAGTTGTTGAATTCTTAAGAGTCAGTTTAAATGTAAAATCACTACTGAACTTCTTGAAATTTTCAGATCGACTTGAAACAGTAAGACAAGACTTTCATTTGCGACTGCACAAATACAAAACCAGTTTTCCAGTGGTTGCTGCACCCATTCTGATCTTTATTGAACAGCCACCTGTAACTACCTGTAACCCCCCCCCCCTCTAAAGGTGTTACAGGTTTCTGTCTCCCCAGTGGGAGAACCTGAGGGATGGGCCAGCTAGACAAGAACCTCTCTGTCTGAGCTGTGGATCAGCTCTAATCAGTTCTCTCACCTCTGTCCTCTGCTACAGAAAAGCAGAGCAGAAATAAAAAAGATAAATAGTGCTCATGAGTTAAAATTAGTGAGGAGCACAGATTAATGAATTGCTTTATTTACCTGTGGCTTTCTGACTCATGGTTGACCTGAAACACTCTGAACTTCCCTGTATCCTGAAGTGCTAAAACCCTAAGTTTCCATTTGCATTCTCCACTGCAATACTCCCACTTCCTCCCACGTCTTTTGCCTACTTTGGTTTGTTAAATCTCTATGCAATCAATTGCCCAAGCCTCAGATACTCCATAGCTTTAAGATCAGCTGTCACACTGGATCAAATTTGCTCACGCTTAACCTAGGGCTGACACAACTTACTTCACAATAATCCTGAAGAGATTTTCCTCAGCTTGAATTTCTTGAACCGCATAGAGGTCCTTAAGTGAAAACTCCATGAACGATCGCTGAAAAGTCTCATCATCAAAATTCTTTGTTTTGTGTCCTTTACTGTTGCTGACAGAATTCGCCTCAATGTACAACAAGAACACACACTTGTCGTTCTTATTTTTAGAAGCCCCTGTTAGAAAGATCCACAATGAAGGAATAATTCTTACATCCTAAGCACCAACATTATTTAGAAATGGCACAAGGTAATTCAGAAGTATTAGGTACAGATATGTGCGAAATAGAGGCTGTTCAAATGTTAAGTAGTTGAACACCTACACTTTCAAAAATTGATGCGAAGTGAGTAACAGCTTCTTGTCACATTTGTTCATTAGGTTCCCGGCTTTCAGGGACATAAAATATTTTGCTGGATTGCAGGGGCGTTTATGTATATATATAATTTTCTCCTAGCACAAATGAAGTTTTCCAGGAACTTTAAATCCTATTATTCTAGTCAAACAAAAAAATGTACAAGATTTTCCCACTCAGTATTTACAGAAAGAATTTTACACTGAATGGAAAAGGTTAAGCAAAAAATGAATGTCAAAGAGACTTCAGGAAATAAGGACATCCCCTTCATATTATTAGTTCAGAGGCTTTCCTACCAGCTGACAGACTACAAAACACTGCACATCAGCACTGGTACTTTGGGACTAGCAGTACACACAGACCAGCAGGTTGCAAAAGACAAACCTCATCTGTCAGTGGCTGTTAGAGACAGCGCTCCTTTTGAACAGCAATGCACATTGCTTGTTCAAAATGACACCTTCTTGTGAAATTTTGGAAACTTCTGAAGAAATATACACTTAATACTTCTACAACTTTGAAAGCTCAGTGAAAGGGGATGGCTGTTTATCTTGTATAATCAACAGAAAAACTCCATACACAGAAAAAAAGCATTCCCAAACGTGTCTTTTACCTTCCTCAGTGCTGGACACCTTAACTATCCCTGTGATTGTGACCACATCTCCTGGGACGCAGCTGTCCACAAGGTCTTGGACCAGTTCACACTCGATGGTGCGAGGGATTCGGCCTGCTTCTCGCTGATCGTCTGACATGAACTCCTGAACCCTGCAATACAGACGGGGAGCAGACACGCCGTGCATCATGTTCCCAACTCAGTTATGGCACACAGGCTGCCGACATGAGCTTCCAACCAGACCGTTCTGAACTGAGAAGGGAAGCACCAGAAATGCCCTGCTCAACACTAGAAACAGCAGTGCTGAATTCGGCTTAATTGGCATTTTAACCCTAGCAAAGCCCAATAAATTCCTCAGACCACAATAAGAACAGGAGCTCACTCTGCGTGGCTGTAAAAGGCTAGCAACAAGCTCTTCAAAAGGTTCTGATTCTGTCTCTGCATGTAGAGCCCTGAAAACTTTCCTTGAAGCTCAGAATAAAGCTTCTCTCAAGAGGCCGTCATAAACAGCACCCTCTAGAGCTCCTGATAAGAATGTCAGCACTATTTTATCAATGACTTTTAAATGACTTACTACAGAAAGTTAATCAAAAAATACATGCAGGTGCCATTCAGCACAACAAGACTTTTGAAACAAAGCATGTGAACTTACAGCATCTGAATGCACGAAGAGGAAAAGAGTATCAGAGTCCCCTTTTCCCAAGCTGATATCCTACTTAAAAAAAAGCTACAAGGATGAACAAGAAACAACAGAGCAAACACTCCTGAATGTATGTTACAGAGCAACAGGCAGTAGCGGCAACAGTACAGTGAAAATGAGGGAAATGTACACACACACACAGACACACACACAGAGTCTAAGTTGCTACAGTAACATTATTTGTTTCTGTGGAAACAGAAACGTTCCCTTATAGCAAAGGTCTGAGGTCTTTAGGCACACTTGCTGATTAGAAATAGAAAGCAGATGAAGCGGCAGGCCCAGCAGTACTGCCTTCTGAGTATACCTTAGGGACTGGGGGACACTATCAGTATCACTTCAAACTAAAACTTTTAACCCTTAAGTTTACAACCTCCTCATTCAAGTTGACTGTCACTGTTGACCAATGTAATTTGATAGGGTCTTCCTAACTGACCTCCAAATCATTAAAAGGAATTTTCAAATAATAGATGCAACTAAAAGCAATTGAGGAAAGCTGCAAAAACCTTAACCCCTAACCCTAACATTTCCCAAAGAACAGTAATGGGACTGGCACTCTGTACCACATTTGTCCTTGGTAGGGACGAGGGGATTGCATGCAACCCCAGCAAATCTGCCAGTGACACCAAGCTGAGTTGTGCAGTCAACACGACTGGAGGGAAGGGGCGGCAGCCAAGGGGACCTGGACAGGCTGGAGAGGAGGGCTGTGTGAACCTCATGGAGTCCAGCAAGGCCAAGTGCCAAGGGGATGCACCTGGGCTAGGGCAATTTCAAGCACAAATACAGGCTGTGAGGAGAAGGATTTGAGAGCAGCCCTGCACAGAAGGCCTTGGGGGTCCTGGTGGACAAAGAGCTGGACACAAGCCAGCAGTATGCACTTGCAGCCTGGAAGACCAACTGTATCCTGGGCCGCATCAACAGAGAACTGGCAGCAGGGAGAGGGAGGGCATTGATCCCCTCTGCTCTGCCCTCATGAGGCCCCACCTGGAGTACTGCATCCAGGCCTGGGGCCCCAACACAAGAAAGCTGTTGGAGCGGGTCCAGAGGAGGGCCATGAGGATGCTCAGAGGCCTGGAGCACCTCTCCTATGAAGAGGTGTTGAGGGAGCTGGGCTTGATCAGCCTGGAGAGGAGAAGGCTCCAAGGAGACCTCATTGCAGCCTCTCTGTAGCTGAAGGGGCCTGCAGGAAAGCTGGGGAGGGACTCTGTATCAGGGAGTGTAGTGATAAGACAAGTGGTAACAGCTTTAAACTGAAAGAGGACAGGAGAGTAAAGTTACAGTGTAAAATGAAGTGAAGGAGTCTGTTGCTTCAAGACTGCCCTGCTATGTTACATTTTCATGCAGAAGGGAAAGAAGCTTACTTAACAGACTGCCAGTCCACTGTGGAAGTTAAAGGAGAGCTCCTGTCAGGTGTGAACGACCGGCCGCGGCACTCAGGAACAAGGCACTGTAACAGTATTAATTCTAATTCGTTCTCATATTTCTTTAATAATAGATTTAATCTTTTTTTTTTTGTTCAAAAAGAAAGCAAAGCAAACAATGAGATTTCTTGATGCAATTTCAGGGAAAAAAATTCTAGTTAAATTAAGGTTACAAATTAGCACACATCATTAATAAAGAGCTACCAAGCACTGCTGATCCCTGATTCACAATTGTTAGAATACAGCTGTTTGTACAATCACCTTTCGTGCAGAAGATTCTACAAACTGCTTGTTTCACCAGGATACATTTTTTCCCCAAGAACAAGGCTATGCAGCAGTATGAAGTTGAATGCTAAGTTTAATTTTTTCAAATATTTTGAAGTGTCCAGACTCCTTCCCCTCCCACCCAGCTTTCAAATACCACCGGTGTTGCTATTTTTCCTAACTCTACAGAAATGCAAAAGGGAAAAGTATGAAGTTAGGTGACTTTAACTTACCTTAGTTGGAAGAGTGTACTTTCCATCAGGCAGAGGAACACTCTGAACATCTCCACAGGTGCCACACACAAAGGCTAGCTTAGTGCACAGAGGTTTAATGTTGCTGACACGCACAACAGTGCCACGCAGCGCAATGTATTTCCCATAGCAGTTGGCCCGAACGTTTTTCAGCTGAGTCAGTGGCTCATAGTTGTACACTCTACAAAAAAAAAAAAAAAATTCAGCATGGACTTTTTGAAAGCTTATCACACTTAAATGAAGAACCAAAAAAGCTGCAGCCAACCAAAAAAAGAGGCATACACGCTGACTACCAACACTAATCCTGGGCAATCATTGCAATGATTTTATCTGTGAACTCATGGCATATTGTTCAACTCCTGTTCTTGAAAGCAGCACCACAGTGAACATTCCCCAGGGGTATATACCTCAATAGCTGTACATTTTGTTTGCACAGTGACACCTCCCTCCTGGAAACAACTGGGACCAATAGAAACAAAATACTTCATAGTCATGTATAACGGCATTATTCCGGGTTAAGACCAGACTTTTGACTTGCAAAAAAAGGACCAAAGATTCATTATGCCTGTGCTTCAAAGGAAGTGGTGGTTGTTCATGCTTCAGAGGTGTAACAATGGTGTCACCAGGTAGAACACACTGCATCTTATCAATGAGGACAAGAACACCTAGAGAAATCATTCTGTACAACAAACTTCCATCACAGAACTGTTTAAGTTGCAGAGGACCTCATGAGACTGTCACCCTCCAGCAGGGCCACCTAGAGCCACCTGTCCAGGACTATTTCCACTATTTCCACAGACAGAGAGACTCTACAATCTCTCTGGGCAAGCTGCACCACTGTTTGACTACCATCACAGTTAAAGAAAAGTGTTTTCTTGTGTTCCAATGGAATTTTACATGTTTTAATTTGTGCCTCTTGTCCTGAAACCTAAGGTTTGGGACCTGCTTTTTTTTTTTTTTGGCCTTGCTCCTTCCTCTTAGGATCCTGAATGCCATTAACCCATTGTTGCACCCAGCCTCTGCTGCAGAAACATTTTGGGAGCATGATGTTTTTATTGACTTATCAAGTACTTTCCTCTGCAGAATAATGGTCCATGATTGTCCCACAGGACTTGAGATTTTGTACGTACCTTTCTTGGTTACACGCTTTCCTAAACACATTCCACTACCTAATTAGAAGGATGCAGTTTTATAAAAATGTAAAGGTCAAAAATATATCAACAAAAATATGTCAAAAAAAAAAAAAAGTACTAAGGGCTTGTTTCATTAGGAATCCAAAGGAAGTCACAATGTTACAGTGACAGCAAACAGATGTTCCTGAAAACAGAACAACTACTCAACACCCATTACCTGGCATGAATGAGAGGAACGTTTATTATAGGTTCTCCATCCAGTGGTAACCCTTCCTGCACCTGCAGCTCTGCAGCATGCCTTTCAAGATCCTTGGTTAGCACCTGGGCAGAACAGAAGGGCAAACACAAATGTTGTATGTTATGCAATATGGATTCAGTTGGCTGATGTTTGATTACTATCAGTCACACTGGTCCAGTGACTCCTGCTAAAACGTTTTCCTGTTTCTGCAAAGTTCTAAGTTTCATGCCAAAAAGAATTTAAAATTAACACACATTTGTGGCGTTTCTTTAATTAAAAAATGAACATACAATAATCTTCAATCTTGGTCAATCTGTTGAGAGATGTTTGACAAAAAGCAAAAACATCCAAGAACTTGCCTTTCAACGAGCAGTGAAATACTGCTTTAGGAGACACTGAACAGAGCCAGGAATTCCTGCACCTGCTCACCACCCACCCCCCAGGCACAGCTCTGCTGCGTGACGTGGGACAAACAGCACAGGTAGCTCACAGTCCATTAATGAAACAGGAATTGGAAGTCCCTATTGTGTAACTGTTAGAACTCCAACTAGTTTTAGAGAACTATTTGGATGATGAATATGCAAAATGCACTAAAACCAAAGCGTTTCCAAAACAGGATTTTGTGAGCCATACAGAAATGGTGTAGAAATTAAGATTATTGAGTTTTTGAATAAACAGGAGGTTTCTATCAGACAGAAAAGCACAGAAATTTGTTTTTTTATAAAACAATGGCCATTAACTTTGGCTGATTCCATTTCATTACAATAGTTATGCTTGCACATATCAGAACTCCACGTTTACCTGATGAATTGCCAGACCCATGCACTGCAGTATCTTCTGAGGCATATCCCGTAGCTCAGCAGACACGTCTGGTATTGATTTGGTTAGCTCTCTGTCTTCCACCAGCTCCTTATAATCCACCAGGATGCTTCCTTTTCTTTCTATTTCATCCTGCAAAACACTTCAGGTTACAAAATACACTTCTAACGACAAGCACCGCACATCCCAAACTTGTCTCAAACATTTCACGTCTGTGGTGGAGATTACCTTTGGTAGAGAAAATACACCAAAACAACAAGAAGCTACTGCATGAATAATGTATGTATATATACATGTGCATATATATATGTACGTATATATACACACACAGAAGCGTGTATTTATTTACCTTATCATAAAGTTCAATGCGCCGTACGAAGAACTTCTCGAAGGCTTGTGTCTTCAGGACAAAAGGCGACTTGTCAGCATAAGCTAACCAGAAACACACACACCACGTTAGCAATTGACAGGAACAACGTTTCCATTGCACTAAAGGCAAGAACAGACACTTTCTGTCCCACTTGTGCTGCTCCAGACCCGAGGAAGATGGCTGCTCCCCACAGCACCAATCTGGTGGGAGACCTCTTGCAAAGAGTAGTGAGGCCAGGAGCTGAGCACAGGGGCACGGGCAGAGCAGAGAAGCTCGGTGCCAGCCATTTACCACAGGCCCTACCTCACGCTGCTTGAGGTTCCATCCCCAGGTTCAGTGCCCACAGAGATCATGGTACAGAATCACAGCATTGTAGGGGCTGGAAGGGACCTCTAGAGACCATCGAGTCCAACCCCCCTGCCAAAGCAGCTCCCTGGTGCAGGTCACACAGGTGGGCATCCAGACGGGCCCTGAATATCTCCAGGGAAGGAGACTCCACCACCTCCCTGGTATGCTACAGAACCATAGTCTGTGCTGCACGTGTGTCCTCACACAACAAACAGGGGCTTCTGTTGCTTTTTATCCCGCTTATCCCCTCTACTTCTAACTGGATCTAGAGAAAACCAAACGGGATCTTTGCTAGGCGCAGCTTTGGTCTAGAGATACCTTCAGAGAAATAAAGCTTCCAGCCCTTGTAGGGAACATACTGGTCCAACGTTGACTGGACTAGCCGGGATCTCACTGAAAGAGACGGGGATCAGAACCAGGCGGGCAGGGGAAGCCGGCAGGCAGGCAGCCACCGCGGGCCGCCGGGGAACAGCCGCCTCACCGGGCTCGGGCGCTGCCTTCCGCTCCGCCTTCGGTCCCCGTCCTCGCCATCCTCCTCGCCATCCTCCCCGCCACCCCTGGAAGCCTCTTCCTCGCGCGCACCCCCTGCCCCTGGGGTCCCTGCTCATCTCGGCCGTGAAGCTCAGCAGAGCCAACAAGACGCCCCCAGGCTCTGCGGGACGCACTCTCCCCTCAGCCACCGTGGGCGGGAAAGCGCGGCCTCGCGCCTGCGCAGTGCCGCCCGGCGGCGGCGGAAGGCGCGGGGCGATTCCGGTGGGCGCGAGGAAGATGGCGGCGGAGCGCTGTCCCGGGCCGCGCATCTGCGAGGGAGACTGCGCCGTGCTGAAGCGGGACGACGTCTTCAAAGCGGTGCCCGTGCTGCGACGGAGGTGAGGGGGTTTTTCTGTCATCCGCTGGGAGTAAGGGCGCTCCAGGAGCGCGGGGCGGGGTTCTCTCCCGAGATGGGAGTGAGAATGGCACGCGTGGAGCGACCTCCCTGCTGCTGAGGGCCTTAAAGTCCGCTCACCCGGTGCTTTAGGCGTGGTGAATCCTAGAATGGTTTGGGCTGAAAGGAGCCTTGGAGATCATGCAGCTCTAGCCCCCTGCCGTGGGCAGGGACACCCCCACCAGCTCGGGCTGCCCAGGGCCCATCCGTGGGCTCGAGCACCTCCAGGGATGGGGCACCCACAGCTCTGGGCAGCTGTGCCAGGGCCTCACCGCCCTCACAGTGACGAATTTCCTCCTTATATCTAGTATACACCTTCCCTCTCCCAGTTTATAGCCTCTATCCCTTGTCCTGTTGTTACATGCCCTTGTAAAAGCTCCCTCCCTGGCTTTCCTGTAGTTACAATGATGCTTTAAATATCGTTAACTTCTCTTGTTATTTCAGAAAAATTATTTTTGAGAAGCAGTGGTTCTACCTGGACAACGCCATCGGGCACGCCTACGGGACTGCCTTCGAGGTGATGGGCGGAGGGGTCCTGCAGCCAAAGCAGGGGGTGGAGGAGACCGCCGCAGGTACCGCACACCAGTGCTCAGAGGGATCAGCACTAAGTAATCGGCCTCTGCTAAGACCAGAGATGATGGAAAAGCTTTCTGTTAATCATTTGATAACTCACAGTGCTCGTATTCTGTCTGTCGTAAGAGTGCATGGGTTTGCCTTGGTCTGCTGCTCCGCCAGTCCTGTGATGAATGCACTTTTTAATATGGGAGAACGTTTGAACCTTGATCTGGGTAAATCTAAATGCAGAGGTGTGTTTTACGTACTGACTGATTGCTGACACGGTGCTTTGTGAGACCACAGGGCACGTGGGTTTAACGCTGAGAAGTCTGCTTTCTGTGCAACTGAAATCGTGTGTTTCTCCAGCTTAACAGTACCTAGAGGTAGATTTTACAAGTCTATGTCCTTTTCCCTTAGAAACAAAAGAAGCAGGTACAGATAATCGTAACATAGTTGACGATGGAAAGTCTCAAAAACTGACTCATGATGACATAAAGGCTTTGAAGGACAAGGGTATTAAAGGACAGGTAAAAATAAGGTTTTGGTGTCATTTCTGTGCTACCTTGATGGTTATCTTTCAGTTTATGGAGCAGGCTGTTCTTTTTAACGGTGCATAGACTTCAGTGCTGCTTCTTTGTTCTTCTGCTCAAGTTGTGTTTTTCTTAAAGATGTGTTTTTACAAAATTGCAAACGCTGTTTCCAGAGAAAACTTCATGTAAGGTTGGCAACTTTGTCCGTAGAGAGTCAGGCTTGAATTTTCACTGTATTAGAAGTCATAACAGACAAAAGGAATATAAACCACTTAGGAAATACAAATTCACACGATCACCTTTCTGGTTTGTTTCTTGTAATATAAAAATAATATTTTGAATCTTACAGACATAGTAAAATCTGCAAAGACTATCAAAGATGTAGTGGAGGATTATGGGCAAACAAACTGGATAACTCATAAAAGGCTATGTCACAAGCACACCATCAGTGTGCCTCTAGGTGGTGCCTCCCAAACACTGATGCATGTGTTTTATCTGCACCTCAAAAGCTAAGAATATTCCCAAGAGATCAGTTCTGTTAGAAGAGGCATTTTTTTTTGCCACACACTTAATCCACAAGTGAGGCCTTCTTAAATGTTACAAAAACATTGCAGCAGTTTCTGTTCTGCACACGTTAGCGGCCAAAACTCTCATCTTTGGTTTACTTTTTCTAATAAGGATAAGAAATTGCTCATGCTTACATCAAGTTCATCTCCTCTTTGCATCCTGCTGTTTACTGCTGCTGTTCAGAGCAGCTGTTCAGCTTTTGTCTGCTTAATACTGGATGGGTCCTAGGAGCTTAGGATGGTATTTCCTCTGTTTCCATGGTCGTGCTGCTCTTGGTGTTCCCTCTTTGATAGGAACGTACTAATCAGTCTGATAGCTTTGATATTTTCTCTTAGTTCTCATTAGTTCTGCGGCAGAAGATCACTCTGGCTTTTCTTTATGTCCTCTGCATGTGTGTGCCATACAGCTACCATACTGATAATTCAAAATGGCCTACCTTGTAGTTTCTGAACTGTAGCTGAGTACTCATTTTAGACTCTTCTATTAGCAGCAATAAATCCTGTCCTTCCGCGACTGTCTGGTAAAATTTGAATTCATGTTTGTGAATGGCATGTCCTTGTGACACAGGCTTAGTTGAGAGGTGATTACTCTTTGAAGTAAAGCAACTTCAGTGTTAGTTTGCTTTTCTAGCGCCTTCCCAAATTCTTCCCAAGGCCTGAGGGACAGGTGTGTGGTATTAGGCTGCAGCATTCTTGGGGTGCTGTGTAGTGCAGCTTGCCTTGGGCTTGTTGTGCTTACCCTACAGAAACATTCCTCAGCTTCCTCACTAAATTTTGCTGGAAAAAAAGTAGACATTGCGTTTAACTTTTTCCAAGAATAAGGTTAAAAAAAAAAAAAAAAAAGGAAAGATATGCTGATTCATGCTATTAATAATACATCTTTGTTGTTCAAAGGCCTTTAAGAAATAATGGCTTGAAAATTAGCAAGTGAAAAGCACTTTCATCACTGTATTTTGGACCAGGTTCTCAAAGCACAATGGGAGATGCACTGCACACACTGACAATGTTCCTGCCATCATTCCCCACCACCACCCTCTCCAGGCTCCTGTTAGCCCAGGTTACGCTGCTGCTCTTCATGCGTGTTTAACAGGAACATACAATTTTATCAGTCCTATTAGTTTGATCACAGAATGGTTCAGGTTGGAAGGGACCTTAGAGATATCTTGTTCCAACCCTCCTGCCATGGGCAAGGACACCTCCCACTAGACCAGGTTGCCCAAAGCCCCATCCAGCCTGGCCTTGAATCCTTCCTGGGAGGGGGCATCCACAACTTCTCTGGGCAGCCTGTTCCAGTGTCTCACCACCCTCACAGTGAAGAATTTCTTCCTTATATTTAGTCTAAATCTACCCTCTTTCAGTTTATAACCATTACCCCTTGTCCTGTCACTACCTATCCTTGTAAAAAGACCCTCCAAAACAGCATTGTGCAGCATTTGTTCCTGTATTGCAGGCATGAAAACAAACCCTGAACAATGAAAGCTTTGTTTTCTCTTGGAGGTCTTAATCATTGCTCCAGCTGGAACCTGAAAGCATGAGGAACAAGAGTTGGATTGGCAAAGGGGGGAAATTAGAGCAAGACCTGGAAATAAAAAATGGAAATCTGGGAAAATCTGGAAGCTAGAGGAGGAAGAAGGCACTAGGAGTGCTGTAGGACATAGCAAATGCTAAGGAGTTTGACGTCGTGCAAGGAGTGGGTACAGGAGTCCAGCACCGTCTGAGAGGCAGAATTAAGTGGGGTACGGGAGATGTCTGACAGGATAGCCAGAGTAGAGGGGAAAAACTCGAGCAGTCTAGGAAAAAAAAATTGCAAATGATATCGTCAGGGACAGAGAAGCTGAAATCAGAGACTCAGAGAAGGAGTTGGATTCACGTAAATACTGCATGTGACATCACAGTTGAATCATATCCTTTTGTCTTCAAGTGTTTAATTCCTGCACGTACCCAGAGTAGTGCCTCACTTCGTCTGTTGATGAGTAGAATTTATTTTGCCATTAATGTCAGTAGACCTTCATACATGCCTCTACTGGAAGAAAATACTTCTGGTGTTTGTTTGAAAAAAACACTCTCTGTGAAATGAAAGAGAAGTGCATGTCAGCAATAATAAATATAAATTGTCTTTTCTAAGGAAATTGTTCAGCAGTTGATAGAGAACAGTACAACATTCCGAGACAAAACAGAATTTGCTCAAGATAAATACATAAAGAAGAAGAAAAAAAAGTGAGTGAGTTTTAAAATGTGGAAAGTATTTAGTAGTTCTTGAACTTGTTGAACTTGAAGTAAGGCTATTGCTGTGTATTTCTTACAGGTATGAGGCAGTTATTACAATTGTAAAACCATCCACTCGCATACTTTCAACAATGTATTACGCAAGGGAGCCTGGCAAAATTAAGTAAGTTTTGATTTTGCTTCTCTTCTCAAATGATAGCAAAAATATTTCAATATTTTTCAAAATATCTACATTATACCAGAGTATGTAATACCACTTTTTTTTCTTGTAAATGGAAATGCTGCAAATTGATGAAAAATATTGTGCTATAGAAAATGAATCCATATGCTCTTGTAGTGAACAGAAAAACTCCTTTGCACGCAGCATCAGCTTTTACCACTTCCCTACCACCACGGTTTTGCTCATTATCTCTGTAGACAGTGGCTCTCTGTTCTCAGAGGTCTCTTACCTCTTGTTGGTCGTTGCTGTGCTGGCTCAGTAACGAAGCAAACACGCCGCCCACCAAAAACAGGGATTCTGATCTTGTTAAAGTTAGGGATCAAATCTTCTTCAGTCAGAAGTCTCTAGAATTTAAAAATGTGTGGTTAACATTCAAGGGGAATGGGCAGAGATCTACCTGCATTTAATTTTTATTTTCCTGAATTAAATGATAAATTGTTCCATCCATTGTTTAAGATGGACAGATTGATTGTTTTTAAAGTAGCAAGTATTGATCTAAGATGCTGAGACTGAAAAATCTGCTGTTTATTTTATCTAAGCCTTCTCAAACCATTTTCCTTCTCTTTCCCCAACCTCCATTGTTTGGATTTATTTATCTGTTAAGGATAGTTGTAAGTTCCTTGGCTCTCTGGCTAGCAAAGCACAAGATGTGCACTTCAGCCCCTGCACCCTAATTCACCTCCCACTTCCACTATTTTCTCTGTAAACCTGAACTCTCATTTACTGCTTTTCTTCTTGTCTCTGTCTAATGCTTCCTTGCTACCAGATGGTCAGTTTCCTCACAGCGACTCTCAAGGCTTCTACCTGTAATCCAGCTTTTTTTGGCAGAGCTGGAGCTAATTTGGTGCTTCTTGAAACCCTTTGTCTTCCAGCCATTTGCGGTACGACACTCTGGCTCAGATGCTGACTTTAGGAAACGTCCGTGCGGGCAGCAAGATGATTGTGATGGAAACGTGTGCAGGCCTGGTGCTGGGGGCCGTCATGGAGCGCATGGGAGGTGAGTCAGGCAGGAGCTTTAGGAACATGCGGAATGAGAGCTTCTTTGACACTTAAATTCTCTTGCCTTTGATACTTTTAAAAAGAACTACTACAAATTTTTTTTTTCCACTTTTCAAAGTTTACTGTCTCCAGTACTGAAAAAGATGATTGTATTTTCATTGGAGAGATTTGCATTTTGCATATTTCAATTGTACTTGTTTTTTTACTATTTAAAAAAAAATAAAAATTAAAATCTAACACTGTATGTGGATCTATTTTAGTGTTTGCATTGTGTTAGCATAATGACATCGCATTCAGAAAAGGCTGTAAGGAGCTTTATGCAGATTCTTCCCAAGGCTTGGGAAGTCCTGAGAAATGAATGGCAGAAGATGGGAGCAGTAACACTGCAATCCAGACAGCCCACAGCACTGACAGGATTGTCACACATCTTGCTCACACTGTGATAGAGATTTAACGTCAGCAAAATGTTTATTTTAAGAGTAACATATGCCATTTTCTTGAATAATGAGACATTTTCTTCTAGGAGAAGGTTGACTTGCATTTCTTTCTCAAACTTAGTTAACTGGTTTCATCTTAAATCATTCAAAGATACCAGACAGAGGTGACAATTATTTTCCAGAAGCTGAAAAGGTGGCAAACGTGATGTAATGCTGTGCACCCAGGTGTGCTGTCTGTTGGCTGGAAAGCACACGGGCAGTCTCAGGAAATTCTTTGCGTGGGGTTACTTTCTGAATAGATGAAGGGAGTTGCCATTTCAGTACAGCTGTTGAAAAGCTCTTGTTGAAATCTTTAAATGTCTGACACCTTTTCCTGCTCCCACGGGAGCAGTCTGGATGTTGAAGAAACTTTGTTAGTGCTGTTTAAATCAGCTTTCACTTTTTAACAAAACCACTTGGTAGTTATATGAAAGAAATACTGTATAAATTTATCTTTTTAATTCTAAATTAACTTAATTTTTTCTAATACTGTGCAGATCCTAAATTTAATACATTAAAAGTGTTTGAGTTGCCTTGTCCTTTTAATTTGTTGTCTTTCCAATGAAGACTTCCACCTGGAGATATGTTAAATATGATGGTTAGATTAAGGGCAGACAATGTACTTACCTATTTTTAAATGTACGCTTCTTGACCCCAGAACTTCTGGCTTTCTAATGACTGTAATACATGTCTGATTCTTTGGCTTTCACAGGCTATGGATCCATTATTCAGATGTATCCAGGAGGGGGACCTGTAAGAGCTGCCACCAGTTGTTTTGGATTTCCAAAACCCTTTTTCAATAATCTTCATGAATTCCCTCTCAGCAAAGTGGACAGTCTTCTCTGTGGGACGTTTTCTACGGAGACTCTGCCTTCAGAACCTGAAGATAACACACTAGCAGAGGAAGAAACAAATGGATCGATTGAGGAGAAGCAGACTGCTACACAGGGAGCAGAAGAGGAATCTTCTGCTGAAGCAGCTATGGAGATCAACCAAACAGAAGAGCAGGAAACAATGGACGTTGTTAATGCTGAAGACGTAGAATTTAAAGAGAACAAAGACAAAGAAAATAAAGAAAACGTAAGAATATTTATTACGGCTGTTTGAGTTTTATGATGTCCATATAATCAAAGCCTTGTCATTTCAGACATGCTGAAATACAGAAGTGCAGCGTATTCAGGTGTTAAAATTGAGTTTTGAAAGTTGTCTTACGTTCAGCTGTCTACAAAAAGTGAAAATTCGGTTCTTGCAGTAGCGATTAGAAGTTAAAGTGCAAAGTATTTCTCCTGTTTTATTTTTCAAAGGTTCGAGAAAAGCAAAGAAAACAATGGGAGAGAAGGAAAAAGCTAATAGAAGCTGCTGCGTTGCTGAGAGAGAAGAATGCAGATGGGTGAGTTCATAGTGAGCTTATCTGTCTGAAAACACATCTACAGAAAATCACTGCCTTTGAAATGAACAAAAGCTTTGTTTTAAAAATATATTAATTCTTAATACTTAATCATTAGCAGTCAACCCAGAAGTGCCTTGGGTCTTGTTTGTTTCTTACCTGGTTGAGATTTCTTCGTCACTCCAAGCGTTTGAGATTTCCTGATCTAAAACTGATGGTTGCCTGATTGGATAAGAGTAAACATCTTAAAAAAAATAATAATAAAAAAAAATTTATCCAACAATGAGCAGAATCCAGATAGAACTTAACGCTAAATGACTGCAGGTAAAAATCACAGGATTCTGTTTGGCAAAAAAAGGACTTGAGGTCATAAGTTTACTGAATTGGAACTATGCTTGTTAAAAAAAGAAACTAATTTCCTTTAAGAAACAACAAAAAACACGTAATTTTACCTGCATTAGCCATGATTGATTTCTCCCAAGAAATCATTTTCCATGATGATGTAGTATCAGAAGTTTGAAAGAGAGAAACATATTCCTAGCAATTCAGCCCCACAGTAGTGTAAGAGCTGTCAGTGGTTGTGGCATTCTCGTGATGTTCTTAGCAAATGCTGAGGTGATTTGAGTTTATCAAGTCACGCTGATTTATTTCGTAGCATTCATATTCATTTTGCCTGATAAGAATACAGGCAGGAAAGGAGTCTGATTCTGCAGAACAAAACTATTTTGACACAGCGGCTTACTCACCGGGAATAGAGCTGTTCTGCTTGGATAAGTTTGACTGCATGTTTATTGGTCAGGTTTAAATGCTTGTGTATATATATATATATTTATTATGAAATGTTTCAACTAATGCTCACTTTAGTGCATCTCATCTGGCACAGTTAGGTGGTAGAACTAGGCTGCTCTTCTCAGAGTGCAGACACAGGTCTTGACGTCACCAGTGATGCCTGCAGATGACCATAAAACTCTGAATAATGGCAGTGGTTTGTTGTTCTGTTTTTAACCACTCTATCGTGCACATGCCAAAATAATAAATGTCTGTGCGTGGTCTGGCAAAGAAAAAAAATAATACTTGATTAAAATAGAATTCAGTTGTTGATTTTGAGATCAAGGAAGCCTAATTAGTCTTTTGTCTCCTGTTCATTTCTTTCCAATCACTTGTAAATTTCTTTTTTTGCCCTTTGGTAAAGCATGAAGGCTGTAACAAATTATCTACTTGAAGTGCTTGCTCTAGAAGTGCTGAGCATGGCAGGGGGAAGGAGAAGCTTATGGGTGCCTGAAGGCAGTGTCCCAGGTGGCTCCGTGAGGAGCACCTCTGTGGTCATCTGTGACATGGAGCCCAGCATTTGTTCAGGTCAACAACCAGAGGCTGTGTACTGCAAGGGCAGGAAAACTTGGCATGGAATGAAGGGAATGCTTCAAACTAACAACTCAGATGGCACGAGGGTGAAAGCAGGCAAGAAAGTTAGGATTCTGTTTTCTTTTGCAAGAGAGAAAGAGAAAGGATAGGTAAAAGCTGTTTAACATGGCAGGTGGGGAGAAAGATTAAGACATGGTCAGAGTAAAGAAAAACTGGTAATTAGGTAAAGGTGAGCACCAGCTTTAGGAGAGCACTTCTTGTAGCCCTGACTTGAACAACATTTACTACTTAAGGTGGAAGATACATCAGTCACTCTGATAGTAATGCCTCCTATTTATTTCCATGGAAACTACAATGGATACAAAGAGCACAGTAACACTATTTGATAGAGCAGATTCTCAGCTACAAAAACACCATTTTTCTACACAGTCACCACCATTAGCTCTGCGTTTTTCACCAGTGATGAACAAGAGCTGCGTGCCGCACTCGTTAACAGTCTGCAGCAGCAGAGGGGACCCCTGTCACCAGTGCTGAAATGCACCACCATGGCCTCACTGTGCTCACATCCACTGTTTGGTCTCCATAAAAGTTCAGCAAGTGGTGATGAATGCCAATGGGTGTCATTGTTCCCACATGGAGGAATTCAGTTCCACCCCTTTGCTTCATATACACTTCCATGTCAGATGCCATTGTGTCGGAGTGCCCCTCTGCTGCCATCTGTCACATGGCAACAAAAAGTCACAGAATATTGGTGGGAAGGTTCAACCTCTGCTGCCATCCCACCAACATCCACCTCTGACATCGTGGGCCACCACCATAAAATAGGAGACATTACTTTCAGAGCACTCCTCATACATGTTCCTCTCTGCTGTTATGTGGTAAAAGAGTACCCGTCCCAGACCTGTCTGTCAGTTTCATTCATTAAAGTCTGTGGTACATCTCTGAGGGGGAGGGGGGAAGAAAGGCATTCCTAAGGGATGCTGGGTTGCTTTTTGCTTAAGGCAGTGGTTTTTCTGGTGCTATAAAAGTGGAAATGGGCTTATAGATGTTCCCTGTGTTCAGAATTAGGCCACACAGCCTCTCTGTACCTCCCCTGTCCTTCCCCCCCCTCTCACCCGTTACATCGATTTTGAGGCTGGCCAGGCTGCCTGCTGGCAGCAATATGTGCTGCCATCTGAGAGAGCATAATTTGATTTCTCACAGTCTCCCTCATCTCTCTCTTACCTTCCTGTTGTCTGGCAGAGTTCCTGTCAGCGTCACTGCACTACTCTGACCTTCTGGAACATGGTTTGGAATCTTATTTCTTTATGGCTCACTTGGCTAATTACTGAGCACTAATATTTTGGAATTTAGACTTAAGGGAAACCTGGAGTCTGCAAAGGCTCTGTCCAGCAGAAAGTCAAAGCATAAACAACTGTAAAATAACTCTTTCACCTCTTATTTGTGTTTTTTTTTTTTTTTTAAGAACTGATCAATTTTTACCTCCATTTTGTTAGGCAAGTTTGACAGAGCATCCAGTGCTGTACATGCCCCTGGAAAACAGCTGCTGATTGATGGGTTGTAATGGAAAAAGTCCAAAACTCTGACAGCTACACCAACTTTGTCCAGCTATACCATTTGTCTCATCTGGAGCTGGGAACTCTTCTCCACATCATTTCCTGGGATTTCTGATCTCATCCTCCTGCTGCTGCTCCTTCTTCCCAGGCTCCTGATCTGTCTGGTCTCTGCCTG
This sequence comes from Penelope pileata, assembly GCA_013396635.1. NCBI lineage: Eukaryota > Metazoa > Chordata > Aves > Galliformes > Cracidae > Penelope > Penelope pileata. The sequence goes on from WBMW01000972.1 coordinate 4,619,050, forward strand.
GCTGGCCCTTATCTAACCCTGGGGCAACCCCACCCCAGGTCCACCCCTTCCAGTCACAGGGGAGCACAGGTGCAAACACTCTGCCTGTGCTCCCTGGGCCAACCCCACCCCTTCACCAGGTGCTCCATCATCAGTTCAAGCCCTGACCTAACAGTTCCCCCAGAGGGGTCTTCTCATGTATATGTATATAATACTGGAGAAGCAGTTTAATGACTTCCAGCACCCGTACAACCTATTAACTACTTGAATCTTAACCATTCTTGACCATCTTAACCCTTCCAGGTTTAGCGGTGACTTTTTTTCTTTATTAGAACTCTGGGTAGCTGTACAGAGCCTTAAGCATCTGTTCTGTTAACACCATGTTAAAATTAAAGTAGAGAATTAAATATGAAGGCTTTAAGTTGTCAAGGACATGAATTCTTCTGAAAAGATTTCTAGTCATGCCCATGAAGGAATTATTTTCTCTTTAAATAACAACTTACATAAAGCTATGTTTCAATGAAGATTACTGAGGTTAAAGAATCGTGACTGAGGTTACATTCTAAGGGACAACTAGCAGTCAAAAAAACCATCTATTTGGTTGTCAAAAAACCATCTATCAGTTGTCTTGGGGTATGAAAAGCAGCATTCAAGTTCTTGGGGTTATAAGAATTATTGTGGAGTTCAAAGCAGCTGAAAGCAACTTGTCTAATCTACTGCACTATATCCAATCTTTTTATCCTCTTACGCAAGTAGGAAATCGTGATCTGTTTTTATATTTGGGGGATTGTCAGAGCCATGAAAACATGCTGATTAGCATCATCTAAGCTGTAACTGATGCGCTGTGCTAAGGAGAAAATGTCACTTGGTGAATAGGTTTTAAGAAGCAGAATACTAACATGCATGAAATTTCTTTTACAGCTTAATTGTAGCCAGCAAGTTTCATCCCACTCCTTTATTACTTTCTTTACTGGAGTTTGTTGCTCCTTCAAGGCCTTTTGTTGTCTACTGCCAGTATAAAGAGGTAAATTGAGTACGTTACTCTAGCTGTTAGTACTTCAAGTTTGAGGCTATTTTGCCAAATAACTTATTTCTTTTCTTCAGCCCTTATTAGAGTGTTACACAAAGCTGAGGGAAAGAGGCGGTGTTATTAACCTAAAGCTGTCTGAAACATGGCTACGAAACTACCAGGTAAGGATTGCAGTAAGCAGCTATCAAAACTGTGCATTTGGGGAAGCAAAACAACTCACTGAAAAGGTGTTCTGGACTGGTTGAAACTATGTGCAAGCTCATGCATTTGTTTACCTGATCGCGGTGCGAAAATACTCTGAAGAGCTTTCATGCAAAATTGCAACAATTTTAAATAGAAATACTTCTTCTTCCAAAGCAATTCAGTGAAATACTTGCAGAAGTATAAAGGCAGCACTCTGAAAAATTACTAATTGTGCTGCTTTAGGGGCTATCATGAAGTGAGGGACAATTGAATATCGTGTACAAGAGATGGAGCAAAACATTACAGTTGGTTATTAATTTCCAGTTGGTTTGATAGTGTAAACGAATTTTGTAGTGTAAGAATGGTGATGACTTCCACAGTTGATGTCTTCACATAACACATTTCCTGGAACTAAAGTAACGAGAAGTTTCAGGTCTAGGAACATCTCCACAGTGAAAAATGTCAATTGGACTAACTTTGTTTGAATGAGGTATGTGTAAACGTGGGGCACCCTCCCCCTTACAAAGAGCAGAGGCACGTCTGCTTTGTAAGCAGCTCTCCACTTCTGGGAGCTTCTCGCGTTGCATTATTGGCTCGATCCTCACCCACAGGCTTCTGGAGTCCATAAGGAATTGTTATATTATGTTCCCTAAGGAATTATTGTATAGGGGATGACTTAAGGCAAGGGTGGCCATAGCTACTGGCTGATAATCAGCCAACAAAATCGAGAACGGTGATGAGATCCATAGATGTTCACACAAGTTAGGCTTGGCAAGGCTGTCCAGGTGCAGTACCTTGCAAACACTAGGAAAGCCTAGCTAGTAGGACAAACCCAGCGTCACTTCCTGAACACATGTAAATCAGCTTAGACCTCTGAGGGCAGTCAAAGGAAGGAGGAAGCAAAACAGGAGAATACTTTTACAGAAAAGATTAATGCAGCTGAAAGTGCCAGTTCATTGCAGTGTCTTATGGTAATAGTAGATACATAGATTGCGGTGACAGAATGGAAATTATTAGTTTGTGCTGGTATGTTAGACAGTTTGGTTGCTTGCAGAGTTCTCAAAACAGTCATGAGAATTTCAGGTGTCCCAAGCCTCAAATTTGTAATTCTGTGGGAAATGCTGTGAAGCAGCAGTCAGCAGTACAGTCCCTGTTCCTATAACTTGGTTCTGATACGTGGATACTTCACCCTTTCAAGGTAAATGCCCTTTCCAAATGGCTGTTTGTCATGGTGGTTGGAAAAAATACTGTGAAGTTAAAATACACAATTTGATGTGCACTTACAGCATGACTCCTCACAGATGTTTGGGTTTTTGTTCTAGTTTTCTCCTTTGTTCTGTTTTAAAGGTCCTACCAGATCGAAGCCATCCAAAACTGACAATGAGCGGAGGAGGAGGGTACCTTCTGTCTGGCATAACTGTTGTGCTGGATAAGGGCAAATCTGATGCCAGTAATTTAGAAGCACTGAAGATGGAAGAGCCATCATCTAAAAGGTGCAAAGTTCAAGACCTTCATTGTTAACAGTTGAAGAATTGATTTGTTTTTCAGATCTCAGGAGATACGTGGTTAGTAAAATAACAGGAACAGTTTCTGTGCTCTTGACAGCACAAAAATAGTACCTGTCATACATCTGTCAACAAAAAGCAGAAGAATTACGTGGTAGGGAGAACTCTCTCTACCAGTTTACGTGATCAGAAGGAGAAGAAAAACTGTTGGAAACAAACCTGTGTCAGACATCACAATGAAAGCACACTAACTTCAAAAAGAGGGCTGAGAAGTTAACATGGAGACAGGACAAAGCATCAGCGAAAGCATTGTTTGTTTGTTGCCAAAAGTGGCTGTGATGAAGTTGTTTCTTAAAAGGTTGAGTCCAAATCAACACATAATTTAGCTTCTCATTTTCCTAGAGAAACATCAGGGTAAAATGTTCTGTGCGTTGATCTGCTCCCTCTTCAGACACTGAACCCTACAATGTTCAGTAATTTAAGGATGTGGCATAAGCAGCAAAAACGATACTCTTCTTTCCAAAGGAACAATAAAAAGAGAATATTAATTCCAGAACTTTATACCATGACTCCATGTTTCCTGAAATAAATACAGGAAGAGGTGTGTGTTCGTAAATTAAATACCAAATCCTTAAACAGTGTCTTTGTTAGTATTGCCTGTCGTTTTCCTGGAGTTGTATTATGTTTTTAAGATATGAGAATTTTGGAAACTGCCATATGTATATATATTTATTTTACAGTTCTTTCATAACGTGTAGCTTTTTTTTTTTACCTTTGCATTTGCCATTTTGATTAAACTGCAGGATATTTTTCTTAATGAGATTTATTTTCTTATTTCCCAAAAGAGGGAAAATCATGGTCTAGCAGTGGTTTTAGGGGAAGACACTAACCAGGGCCAGCCCCAATACCATCTCGTGGGGAACACCACTGGTGACTGGCCACCAGCTGGGTGTAACTCCACTCACCACCATCTGGGCCCAGCCCTCCAGCCAGTTTGTTACCCAGCAAAGAGCACACCTGACCAAGCCATGGGCTGCCAGCTTCCCCAGGAGAGTGCTGTGGGAGAGAAAGTCAAAGGCTTTGCAAAAGTGTAGGTAGACAATGTCCACAGCCTTTCCCTCATCCCCCAGGCGGGTCACCTGGTTGTAGGAGATGAGGTTGGTCAAGCAGGACCTGCCTTTCATGAACCCATGCTGTCTGGGCCTGATCCCCTTGTCCAACACATGATTGCAGTCAATGCGATCTGCTCCATGACCACCCCCAATACCAAGGTCAGGCTGACAGGCCTGTAGTTCCCTGCATCCTCCTTCCAGCCCTTCATGTAGATGGGCATCACACTGGCAAGCCTCAGTCATCTGGGACCTCCCCCAGCTGACCAGGACTGCTGATAAATGATGGAAAGTGGCTTGGCAAGCACTTCTGCCAGCTCCCTGAGCACCCTGGGGTGGAACCCATCCAGCCCCATGGACTGGTGACAGTCCAGGTGGTGCAGCAGGTCTCTGGCTCCAGTTTCCTCCTGAATGGTGGGGGATCTACTCTGCCACCCATTCCCATCTTCCAGCTCAAGGGGCTGAGTACCCTGAAGATAACTGGCCTGGTTATTAAAGACAGAAGTAAAGAAGGCATTAAGAACCTCAGCCTTTTCTTCATCCTCAGTGATAATGTTCCCTGTGGCATTCAATAAAGGACGGAGATTCTCCTTGGCCCTCCTCTTGCTGTGAATATATTTGTAAAAACCATTTTTTAACAATGGTAGCCAGATTAAAAGTTCTTGATTTTCACTCTGCATACCCTAGCAACATCCTTGTACTCTTCCTGAGCTGCCTGACCCTTCTTACAAAGATCTTACGCTCTCTTTTTCCCCCAGGGTCTCAGCCAAAGCTCCCTGTTCAGGCAGGCCGGTCTTCCCCACCGGCGCATCTTATGGCACACAGGGACAGCCTGTTCCTGTGCCTTTAAGATGGGACTTCCAAGCAGCCAACACTTGCTGGGTGATGAAATTCTGAGACAACCTAGCTAAGGATAGGAGCCTGAAAGCTAGTGAAAGGCAAGAAAATTATGAAATCAGGGCCAGCCAGGAGGTAAATACCAAAAAAACTTTTGCCAGAGTTGTCTTACCTGGAAAGCAGACATGAGTACTTCTCTGACACCTGCACTGGGCTGGCTGGCACTTGGATGGCATATTGAATAATGCCCAGTATTTTCAAAATGTGCTGTAGTGGCTGTAACAATGAGAAATAGTAAGAAAACAGGTATCAAGTAAAATATTCTGAAGTATTATTATTAAAATTAATTACTAATTATTAAAGTTACTAATTTCACACTGCTGTAACATTCTGTGTACAACTAGCTCGTTGTGACATAATGTTCCCAGTTTAGTTGAAACACAAGTTACAGTGCCATCGTGAAATCTGTAATGGAGAAAAACATTGCTCAAATACGAGCAATGATTGTCTGGAACTCTAGGAAGCCTTTGTATTTTTTACAGCAACTAACAAAAAGAAATTAGTGTATCCAGTAAGATGGCAACATAAACTGAGAAAAAAAAATGATGCAATAAGAAGCATTTCTAAGAGACAAAAGGAGAGGGAGGGGAAGATGACACTGGAATACCTGTATGTACAGTTCAGGAAGGTGGTAGTCACAAGACCCAAGGCAGAATGTTGACGAGCTTTCATCTCCAGAGGTACAGAACATACAGTGGTATAATTTAATTTAGTCAATGATGTGTAGACAAAGCTTGAGGGAAGGTTGGGGATGTTAAAGCAGAGATGGCTTGCTCAAAGCTGACCACTGAGTTCTGTGGCAGCCATCCATTTGATGAGGCAGAGAACTTGGCTCAGACAGACAGCTTGACATGGGCCCTTCCAGCACTCTCAGTCTGACTGGCTGTACAAACAGCCGTCACTGAGGTGACATCCAAGCTTGAACTCTGCACAATGAGGGTGACAGAGAAGAGCCACGTGCCATTTACACCTCAGAGGACCTTCCACTAGCAGCTGGCAGTGTCCAGTCTCAAAAAACAACTCAAATTCTCAAGCCTCAGTTTCTACAATAGTGAGGAGATTTGGCAGGGTAAGGACCTGGTCTGGAAAAGGGATCACTGCACGAGATCTGGCAGCTGCTTCTACTTTTCAGTCACAGAACAGAACATACAGCTGCTTTCTCCATGCACATTTGCTGAAAGGATGAACAGATTAGAAGTAGTAGCTACCAAGCTTTCCATTGCTGTGCTTTATCAGAACCACACATCAAATTTACTATTTCCCGTGGGTACATGTGCCAGGAGGCAGAAAATACTGGGAACCCAAAACCACTTAGTTCTGCTTCATTGGATTTGGAACAAATTTATGCATCTTACAAACCAATCCTTGTTTAAAGGTGTACCATTCAGCTTCAAAACCCAAAGCATACAACATTCCTTTTAAAAATGCAAATTAACATAAATGGTATTGGAGGACTGTTTAAAAATAGTTAGCTCATGTTACTCATCAAAAAGCCTCAAAGAGGCGATGCAAATGTGCAGATAAAAATGGAACAGGCACAAGCAGTCAGAACAGCTGTTTGGCTCTCAGTGCTCACAGCGTCAGCCCCACAGTAACTCAAGCAGAACGGAGAAGGATGATGGCTAAAAGGGCTGTCACAAAGCTCTTGGAGTCCACTGAATGACACTTGGTTTTAATGCAGCCTCTTACAAGTTGTAAGTTTTCAAGGAAAATGTTGCTCATTCATGAATGTGTATTTTATAAGCTGAGTTTTAAAAAAAAAATCATTGCCAGAATTACATATTTGTAGCACTGAAAGCCTTCTAAAATGGTTCAACTGAAGCTGCTTGCTTCTAGATAATTACACTCACAGACATGTCATCTTTTGCACCACTTCAGAAGAAAAATACGGTGCTGCAATACTTACTGCATGGTATTCTAAATTGTAAGAGCATCTGGGACTTTGAAAACAACAAAGTATTTCTGCAGCTGGGACTCATTCTAACTTTCCTTACTGTTGCTGGAAAAGCCTGGTGAAATCATGGTCCTACTGAAGTTAAAACTCTGCCAGCTTCAAGGACTTGGTCTTCGCATACCTTAACCAAATAAAATGAAATATTTGAGAGCTCTTACCAAAATCCCTAGGCACAGACATGCTCAGACAGATCAGGATCAGCATCTCACTGGCTATTTTCACGGCATATTGCCTTACCGTTAAATGGAGGGTATGTTTGTGTTTTAATGAGCAGGTGGATTAAAGGCGTTAGGCTGGGATGAGAGATACCGCACATTTACTGATAATGTTGCTCAGCTGAATTCTTTGTATAGCACCTCCTGCGTGGGGTGTTATACAAGGAACTGATACAAGGGCTTTGTCACCGCAGAAAGTGTGCAGAAAAAACACATTTGGAGAAGTTAAATTAAATTGAACCCCAGATATTTGGAGTAATTGAAACTAATTACGGAACTGTTTCTTTTACTGCTTCATAATATTGTAAGATTACCAAAGGTCTCCTTCCACGCAGCATTTGTTATTCTCCGCAAGGTGCTGTACTGTTTATTACACAGAACATAGCCTGCCCTCAGCTCACTACTGCTGAGATACTCACTTTGTGCAAAATTCGCATCGCTCCTACACAGCACAGGCTCTGTAGCACTGTCACCACTACCTGCTCGTCTGCACCAGACAGAAAGAGGATGTTAGCAAAGCATGTTCACTGAGGGGTTAAATTCTGGGGACTACTTAGTCGAATGAAAGGCAAAACCAACAGACTACATAGAGCATTGATTCCAAAGCAGCACATACATTCCAAATTAACAAGCATCTATCTGGTGTTCCAGCCTCTTTGCTTCTTTAATGACTAATTTGTAGAACTAAATAATTCACAGGACATTTCTGAGTTGCCATAGCAAATTAATCAGGATTCTTTCTTACCTCTCATGTTCCTGCTAACTGGTAAATAAAAGGAGTAGGCAGGCTCCTTCTGACTTTTAAGAAATAATGGTGAACCACAAGGCAACATCTCATACACAACCTATTCATCTGATAGAGCTCACAAAGAAATAACCCAGTCAGTCAAATAAGCAAGGAGGAAGTTTGCTCCAAGATCAATGGTTTTTATTATTTCAAACTCAGACATATATTTCTGAAGAACACTAACACAATTATTTTCACAAGCATATTAAAAATATCTGCCTTGCATGAAAGGTTATAATATTAAAATTCATGCTATTCAGATTTCAATAGCATAATAGCAAATTAAAGACATTTTCAGCTGTATAAATCACTACACTATAGTGGACAGTAAATAGTATTTCCTGTCTTTAGGGCAAACATCAATCCAGTGGCAGTGAATTTACCACAAAATACAGGTATTGTAAGTATAGCTACACCTGGCTTTGAAACACCAAAGCAGATCATCTTCAGCCTCTCCTGTTGTCATTAAACGTCTCAGCTATTTTCTGCAGCTCCAAATCCATTGCAGCCAGGTTTTCCAGTTCTTTTTCCTGTGAAAACATAAAGGGCACGTAACACATCAATTATTGTTGGCCAATGTTTTGTTCCATGAAAGTTAGAGACAGAGGTAGTTTCTGAGGGTTATCTCCTGCTACTTTACAGGTCCCTGAGCAGCTTGTGGGGTGGGGAAGCTGGGGAGAGTAAAGAACTACTCACTCTGAGAGCTGGACCTAGCTACAGCTTGATCTTTTTAGCTACTGACACCACTTCCTAGCAGTGACTTCCTGCTTTCTCACAGCTGTCACTCCTATAGCATGAAGTCACTTTTGTCTAGGTGAAGGCCCCTTAGGAGAGTGCAATCTGATGCTCGCAGTGGTTCTGGCTTATGGCACGCAGCAGGAACAGTGTGCAGGAGATGGAAATCTTCCAAATTGCCAGATGCTAGGGGAAAAACACTTCTGTAGTCAATTTTTGTTTATTATGATAACTTGCAAACATTGTTAAACCTCCACTACTCCCAGTCCAGTTCAGCTTTCTGCCATAGACACGGTGACATACAAGACGAGCATTTAGCTGATGGGTGTAGACTCAGAACGTCCAACATGAAAACAAATCTTATACATGGGACCTACATGCACCAATCAGGCACGTGAGTGTGAGCTCAGCTCTGCTCTGCAATTACAGACAGGACATAAAGTCAATGGACAGCTGAATCTCTATAAATGCAGAACACACTTTCCAGCTGTAGGAGTTAACCCAACAGGCCACCTGGTTCTTGCTTAATTACTCCCTGCTCCTGCTGCAATGGGCATCTTTGTTTTCTTCTGTAAAGACCCTAGAGGGAGAAGTAAAGCTCAAAGAGGAAGAATTTCCTTTCTCTCCCTGTCTTGCAGCTGACAGAGGCTAATGAGGACAAACATTGTCTTTACTTTATAAACTGTGCCCTGGGGTAGCTCCACTAAATTCATTCAAAGACAGCAAAATTTTCAAATCACTGAAGTTCTGGCTTTTAATGTGACTTAATCTTCTCTGTGTTTTTTCCATGCACACCTTACCGGCTGTCCTGGGAATGGATTTAGAAGTGTGCATGTGAAATCAGCTTCCTCTAGCTTTTCAGAGAAACAGTTGTACACATACCTCCTCCTCTGTCAGAGGCCTCTGGTTCAGAGCTCCTTTGTCATTCCTGATTATGTGACGTTTCTTCACGTCTTCTCCAGAATTGTACAACTCCATAAATTCCGCTGACTTCTTCCTGTAATTCAGAAGCTCTGCAAGTTGATCCATCTTGTTGTATTGCCTTTTTGCATCATATCTGTTCATTTTGCCAAGATTCCTCTTCTCGGAGCGTCCATGGTTCAGCGCACTTAGGAGCTGCTTTTTTTCCCACCAGTCATAGTCACTGTATTCAGGGAAAAGACTCTTCTCGTTCAGGGTGGGCCTACTTTCCTCTTTACTCTCCAGAAGCCCCTCTCCTGCGCTGTTCCTCTTTTCGAAGTGCCTGCTCTTCCACCACAGCAGTGGGTACAGAGGGCTGTAGGATGCTGTGGTTCTCTTCTCACTCTCTGCAGGCACATGGCTCCTGTACTCTTCCCTCTCTGTATATCTTCCTTCCTTCATGTTCTCCTCTTCATTTTCCATCTGGTCACTGCTGTAATGCTTCTTTTCTACTTCCTCCTCTTCGCTGTTACCGGGGTAGTGCTGCTGCTCTACACTGTCCTCGGAGCTGTAGTGTGTTCTGGCCTCTCCTTTGCGCTCTTGAGCGTACGCTTTCTGTGCTCCTTCACCTTCCTTGTCCCACAAGTGGTATCTTCCTCCAGCACGATGCTGCTTCTCCTTGCTGCTACCACCATGGTACCTGTCCAGCTCTTCCTCACTTCCATCTCCACGGTACGTCCTTCCCTCAGAATGGTGTCTCCTCTCCTCATGCCATTTCTCATTACTTTCTTCACTGTAGCGATGCCTCTTATTTTCCTCTTGGCTCTTCTCCTCACTCTGCTGCCACTTCTCTTTGTACTCCACGCTTCCCTGGCCTGCAAGCCTCTTTTCCTCCACGTCTTCAGACCTGTGCCTCCCACGATAACCACCCTTCTCCTCACGCTGCTGCTCAGACTCTTCCCAGTGGTGTTTCTGATGGTGGTTCCTTTTGTCCCAGAGATGGGCCTCCTCTGCATTCGGTTCCTCAGCTAGTTCCTCTTTCTCACCACCATGGCCTCTCTTCTCTTCAGAGGAGTCACCCATTCTGTGTTTCCCATGATAACGTTTTGGTTTGTAGGATTGCTTTTCTTCCTCTGCTTCTTCACTCTCAGCAGATTCTTCATGCTCCTGCTGTCGGGAGAAATCACGTTCCTCAGACTCATGGTGGTATTTTTCACTCCTTTCTTCCTCTGCCTCTCCCTCTTCACCTTCATGAATTCTTTTGTAAGGGCTTTGCATTCCCTCCTCTGAATGGTCCATGGGGTGTTGGCCATTCCCCTCAGCAAACTCCTCTGTGCTCATGCCTGCAGAGTGGGACTTCTTGCTGAGAACAGAATGGTCTACTTCTTCCTCATGGTGCTTGCTCTCTTTGCTTTCTTCTTCACTGTGGTAGCTGTTCTCCTCCTCTCCTCTGATTTCCTGATAGCGTTTATTTTCTTCTGTATGAAGTCTCTGTTCATGAACAGGTATGTGGCGTCCTTCCTCCTCTTCCTTGCTGTTTCCTTCCTCAGGTACACGTTTCTCTTCATCACTTTCTTCCACGTGCTTTTTGGAGTCATCTTCTGCCTGACTTTGTTCCTTCTCCACACTCTCAGAGTGATGTTTCTCCATCTCTTCTGACTCTCTCAAATGCCTCACTTCAAGATGTTTGTCTTCACTTCTCTCTCGGTCGCTTTTACCACCTACAATAACAAAAGCAGCCCAGTGAAGTAATTAACTCTCCAGAGAAGTGCTATTTCAGTTTAAATAGATATCTGGCTTCCCAAAGTACCAAGAAGATCTGGACAGAATTGATTTTTTTTTTTTATTTTTATTTTTTTATTATTTTAAGTTCTGGTTTTAAAAATTGTTATTTTCATCTCTTCTGTATGCTTGCCTGGAAAAACATTAACTATTTATCATTTAATTAAGCATTTTAAAAGTCCCATTGAAACTTCAAGAAACATTTTTCCTCTTGGGCTTTTCTATTTATTTGTGACAGCATTTTTAGCTTTAAATTAACACTAACTCCCATTAAAAAAATCAATGGGATCCGGAATTGTGTTCAGTTCTTTGAATGTCAGGCCACAGCCACCATATGTGCTTATTGACAAAAAAAGACAGCCACTTATTCAAGCTACACAAAAATATCTGAGGAGTAATAAAAATACGCTTTTAGCAAATTTAGAACTAAGTTGATTGCACAGAAATGAAACAAACTTGTTGCTTTCTAACAGTTACGTTTAATCAAATCATTCACCCTCTAGTATTTTCAAAATCCTAAATGCAAGTCTGACTTGCAATGATACAATGGTACCAGTATATTTCTGTGAAGGTATTTCTGCTTCACTTGTGCTTCAGTAACACCAGAAATAGGTCACACATCCTAAAAGTTTTCAAGTAATAGCTTCACAGATTTAAAAATAACTCACTCTTTATGAAAAGCTTCTCATTATCCGATATTCTTGGAGACGAGCTGCCTAATGGCAAAAATATTATCCCTATTCTCCCCTTCCAGTAAGTAATTTTCTGTTTACCAAAAGATGGCAAGTAGGCAGGTTTATCTGAAACTAACACTGTCATAAACAAAGATCGATGCCCAGTGGCACACAGCATCAACTAGAAACTTGGGGCTGAGCTGGAAACCAAGAGATGTATTCCTAAAGCTCAAAAACCACCCTTTGCTGATAACTGTATTAGGGCCACACATTATTTCCTCTATAAACAAGCACGAGACAGATGGGTTTCATTATTGCTTCTTGCTGGCAAGTAAGTTCAAGAACCTGTTTATTGTTTTGTAGCTAAATAAATATATACCGGGCAGAAAAGCCATATGTGCGTTTTGTTGTTTGACACAGTGTCAAACTTAACCACATTTCATCACAGACAGTAATCAAGCAGGCAAACAGCCTTATACCTCAACATCAAGACAGCTGTAGGAATAAGCTCATCAGAAATGAGGATTCCCAAAGGGAGTTTCCAGCACGTGGTTCGAGACCTCTGGAATCAGCACAACAAACGTAATCGTTTCTGGGCTGGTTACAGCCTGAGTGAGTCCCTCTGCAGAGCTGGGCATGGATTCAGTTGCCACTGGGCGCCTTGCTGATTTCAGAGGAGGTTACCTGAGGCAGCTGCTACGCTCTGGGATGCATTCAGCACCCGGTCAGAACCTGGCCACATCTGCTGACTTTCCTGGGCTAGCTGGGAGCTTGTTGAGTTCTCTCAGAGGCTGCAGGCAGCTGAAGTAGAGAGCCACACGTTGTAGCCAAGAATCCCTGCATTGCAGATGGTTACCAGGTAAGACTGCTTGCCCTTTGGGCCAGACAGACTAAACAGAGGGAAATGGGCATTTTGACATTGAAAGTAGGAATCACCAGATTCACATGGGCTGAAATAACAGTTCACTAGCTCCAACGCTAGACAATCCATCAGAAAGTTTATTTTCTCAATGTTACCAACAAGAGGGTCTAATGTTGAAATATTTATTTTTTGAGAATATTTCTAACTTTCCCATATCACTCCAGGTTAGTCCTAGAAATAAAAATGAACCAATATCTATCGCAGAATAAGTTCTAAGTTTGAGGGAGGGAAAAAATGACCATCCACGTTATTTGCCTTTGGCACTTAATGACATTCTGGACTTAAATTCAGCTGATGAGCTTATAGAAGACAAGACAAAAGGAGCGTCACACCATGATTAATGATACAAAGTGTTTAACTTTCAAGATATTATTAATATATGTGAAATTAAAATCAGTAATCTGTCTTGAAAATGAGAATATAGTTCTTAATTTTATAAACAAATATCTACCAAATTTCTTTCACAAGTTCAGATAAGGTTGTACTTACTCTTCTTGAGGATTTCTCTGCATTCAGGATTAATTGGTGGGGCATTTGGCTTAGACAGAGCATTGGATAAAACTTCCACTATGCACCTTGTTATCTAGGAGAAACAAAATCAGAGAACAAATTCTCATGGTTAAAACAGGAATCCTGCTTTCAACCCAGTCAGTGAGGAAAGCTAGTTGAGGGTTATAGCTCATGGTTAATATTTATGAGCTTTCAGCAATATTTATGAGTTCAGGGCAACCTTCAGCTCTACCAGTGCATCTGAAGAAGTCTTCTGTTCCTCATTCCCGTGTTAGTAAGAGAAGAGTTATCAGCTCTTTTTGTTCTCCTCTTTTGTATGCATAGTTAACAGGCTTCTTTTGCACATTTTGAAATATTAAACATCCTGTTCAACACAAAGGAGAGTAAAACAACATGTGGTACCACCAACAGAAAAAACAACAACACAATACATCCAAAATATGAGGATAATCCTGTAGGATCTGCCCAAATGAGGACCAAGAAACTGTATTGCTTGGACTGTGAATAACCTAAAAAATGCCTTTGTAAGTGACACACTCCACAAACTATTTCAGGAGTTTACTCTGCAAATGTCAAAGTATCCTTTGATATGTATGTGCTCTAAATCACTGCCTCTTTTTGTACTTTGCATTCAAACCAGAGAGGCTTCTGGAAGCAGAGGAAATCCATTGATTTAGGAAAATGGCACAACCAGCTCCAATCCTAACTGCCCACCAAAACAGCTCTTCTGCACAAATTCATCCAAGATGGTTTTCAAGCTTGGAGCTGTTGGTTGTGAGCAAATGCTCAGATCCTTGGGGGTACAAGGTGCTCCTTGTGCTGACAATCTGGGTAACTGGGTGGGAGGAGACAAGAAAACACACGTATGGCTGATTGTCTTTTACCTGCTTTTAGTTATTTACAGGAGTTTACTAATGTAAATAATCACGCTATGAACCAGTGGAGAGGGCCTGATGTCAGATTAGAGGTCCTGAGAGCAGCCAGTAGCATTTATTTAGCCAAACAGGTTAAGAATCTCTTTCCAAGGAACAAGCAAAGTCTGCATTAGAAAGGCCATTACTTAACAACTGTAGGTACTTCCCACTATTACACTTTTTTCCAAAATTGCCATCTCACTTTCTACAGTCTGATTACATGTACAATCAAGTAGCATTTCATTTTTCAGGCAGGTCAAAATACAGAGTTCCTGACACAAGAAGCCGACTTCCATTTTCATCAAATGCACAGAAGCACATGCAGTTGTCTTTCACCGACTAAGGGACTCTGAGTTACATATCACTGATGGTCTCTCAAGAGTTTACCCTTAGGGGAAAAAAAAAAAAGAATTATTCTGAGAGCTTAAAAACAAAACTGGAGCCAGAACACTGGACAGCATGTGACTGATACTTTCTGAAATTTGCTTTGACATAAAGCTACTCACCATTTCTTCCATATGGTCTTTTTCCACTGGAACTGTGCTGACACCTGGAAGAAAAATAAATTATTACAGACTCATTAGTCCTAGCAGGACCATAAATATCACTGATACAAGTCCTCAGCATGTTAAGGCTGTTTGAACTTTGGGTTGGTAAGGTAAGTAAACCAGATGCATTTTCTCTTTTTTTTTCTCAGAATGGAAAAGCAGCATAAAGCTTTACCCTAGCAGGAGACAAGAGGCATGTTGACATTTCTAGCACAAAAATAACATATACCAAAAAAACAGAAAGCAACACTCAAATGCCAAGAGTGGAGCTTGACAGCAAGCTGGGTTTTCATGTAGACTTACCTGTTCAGTGGTAAAAGAAGAGGAAACAAACAAGGTTTGTTTCCACTCCAAGAACTCTTCCACACCTCTGCAAGGGGCTCATTTTGCCCTGTGACCATCTCCCCAGCAGGAAACCACTTCAAAGCTGAACAGCAACTGCTGCCCTAATCCTCCAGGAGCAATCCCGCCACACCTGGATTTTTCCATTCACAAAGCAGTCCATTATCAGCCCAAGAAAAGAGCAGAAAGTCAAATCTCAGTGGAAAAAACAACTCCAGAAGAAAGTGGCACAACTCCTCTATCAAGAGGACACTTGGGGTAATTAACACCTTCCCGTACCAGTTCTACTGCTGGTCCAAGGTATTTGCTTTCGGAAAGAAGCTGCTGCAAATTAAATGTGCATTCATAAACCTTGTCAATTCTCATCTACCTTGAGATTTGCTGAAGTCAAGCAAGCCCACCAGCCAGATACAAGTATCTTGTCAAAGCAAGGTTTATCGTATTGCTGCTTCACAGACTTGGTGCATTGGTTATAATCACCATACAGAAACATATAGCTTGGGGTGCAGTTCTGGGGTTCTTACAGAGGTCAGGGTAGCCTTAAGTTCAGGCATCACCTTCTCTCCAGTACTGCCTGGGTGGGACAGTAAGATACCTTCTGCAACAGATGAACACAAAGATTATGGAAACAAAAGGGGCCAATTTACCTTATAGCATCAGGAAAACTGACACTGTCCCCAGGAAGTTTACTGCAAAGAAGAGGAGTGTGCAACCTTAGACTACTGAAAGCAGCAAAAACTTTCTTCTTTTCCATCTGCAGAGGAGGCAGATACCCTCACTCTGTATGCAATATCTGAATGTTATACTAATAACTCTATTGATATTCCTACTGTCCTTTATTTTTGCTCCCCCAAACTCATATGTAGGAATGTGAATCTCCAGCCCCCAACTCTCTCCTGTGTATACAACCGCAGAAAAAGGAACCTGTGCTAGGGTAGCACAGAAGGAATCTCCCTAAATTAGCATTACATCCCTACTGAGCCATCTTTCCAGAACGCCAGGTGGTGTATGAGGGAGACTGTGCCACGCATAGCCAGTCCTCTTCCCCATCATCAGCCATGCACAGTGCTGAACTACGCAGGCTTTAGGTTATTTCATTTACTAACCCAGTTACGCAAATAACTATTGCACTGCTGACACCGTTGCAGTCTCACCTGCCTGAGATATTCTCCTAATTTCATAAGGATGGAGACGCTGCTCCTATGACAAGCAGAGGGGATGACCTGCTGCTCTGCCTCTTCTTGACACGTCTCCTTGTGTTGTGAGCCATCAGGACACACACAAGGGCAAGCACCTGATTTTGTCCTTTGCAGCGGTCCTCCTGTGAGCTCCACCCAGCTGGTGTGACCAAGACAGAACAGATCAGGTTCCGGACGCCGTCGGCTGTTGGAGATGCCAACGTCAGGCTGCCTCTCAAGCACTACGTCAGCGGTGTGTGAATATAAAGTCAGGTTGTGCTGACTGCCTTGGCTGTCGTTCCAGAGTCGTGTCTCCAAGGAGATTCACAGTTAGATTAATGACCATTAAGTAAGTGCTTGTTTAATGATGAAAGCTGATTTGCGCAGACAAAGAGAAAGCATCAGGCTATCATAACAGTATCAGAAGGAACAGTGTTGGGTATATGTAACCTTAGCCTGCCCAGAGGAACGAAACAGGTATCTGACCTATCCCAGAGCCTGGAATAACAGAGGCAGTTGCTCTGCCAGAGCTGAGAGGCAGCCCGTGGGGAGCCAGCATGCCCGCTAACACCCCTGCCAGCTGGCGAGAGCTCTGTGTGGGCCTCCTGCCAGCTGCAGACGGTAGCCAGCACCTTTGCCATCCCCTCCACGTGTGCCTAGGCTGCAGGGCAAAGCCATTGCCCCGCGCTGCCGATATGGCCACTGCAGGGCTGGGCAGCAGAAACCAAGGCAGGGCACACACTGAGAAGGAAAACCTCCCCACGCCTGTACAGACCCACAAAGGACAAGACAGCTCTGGGTAAGCATCCCCCTCCTGAACCAAGCTTGCTCAGGCAGCTACAATCAGATTATTTCATTTTGCAGGAGTGCTGAGATGAAGATCCCTGAAGAGGATGAGAAAAGCAGACTCTTTACACCTTTGAAAATAACACAGAACAAATTCACATGGCTTTTGCTTGCATCTCCACGATCGGGACAGACTTTTTGTTGGGTCCACGTCAGAATCCTCACACAGATCTCATTAGAGCCAGTGACTCAGTGCAGCACCATTGGTCATCAACATTTCAGCAAGAACCTTTCCCAGGAAAGATCACAGAAACTCTGGCATTGGTTTGGAGAAGGAGCACTACAAGGCTCCTGAACTCAGGGTTTCACTGATCCTCAGCCCCAAACTCCTCCATTCACTGATCCTGGCTGATGTTTGACAAGAGAGCTAAAAGCAACACAGAGAGGTACCTGACCAGTCTGATACAAACATGAAAAAATATTTGGTTAGACATCCCCACTAGGTCTGGATCTCTCTGCTTCCCACCCTTCTCCTTGCTTATTCATTACAACAAAGACCCCTGAGGGTCTGCTGTAGCTCTGCTGTGTTTTCCTGCAAGTCCCAACAGGCTTTCCATTTTAAACACTTCAAATCCACCTAAAGCTGAACTACTCAACCCAAAATTACACTGATTTTCAACAAACAATAAAGTACATATGAAAAGTTATAAAGCCAAGCAGTCACCTCACCCTACTGAGTTTAACTTCACAGTTTGTTCCACATTTAATGCTGCATGCAAGAAAACCCCACCAACTGTGCGCCCAAGCTGCAGACCTGCTACTTCAAAGTCCTCTCCCAAGGACTGGCAGGCAAAAACCCAGCGGTAGTGCTCAAATAACATTATACTGAAAAGCCTTTGTGGGAAGGAGCAGCACTGGGGGAGAAACTGAAGAGGAGCTGTGCCCTCATTGCACACAAAGGAGCGGGTCCGTTCTGCACCGACCCAGGGCAGCAGGGTGACACGCTGCTGGCACACAGCGCCCAGCGGACAGAGCCCACATGGACACCACTCAGCAGGACAAAGCTTCCATACCCACTCTCCTCTCCCCAGTACTAACACCCAAAGCCTCCCTAAAATCCAGAACACAAAGTTTCACTGCTGGAGACCCCGGGCACGGGTTATGTCTCGCTGAGGGTGCCCCACAGCCACATACCCACCCTCACCCCTCCGCGGTGACGCGGGGTGAGCGGCCGGCCGGGACGTCACATCTCCACCGATGGCATCAGCGGGGGCTTCACCGCAGAGGGGGCTGAATAGCCCAAACACCGGTATTCCCCCGCCCCCCCAAAAGCAGCCCCCCGCCCGCTCACCTGCCAGGGCGGCGGCCGCCAGCAGCCCGAGCAGCGCCGGCGGCCCCATGCTCCGCTCCGCTG